>JAXIVJ010010836.1:12500-45791 GCA_036785665.1 Chirona hameri | reverse complement strand
AGACTGATAGAGCGCCGGGGTGACAGTGTGAGGCGACACAGACTGATAGAGCGCCGGGGTGGCAGTGCGCGGCGACACAGACTGATAGAGCGCCGGGGTGGCAGTGCGTGGCCACACAGACTGATAGAGCGCCGGGGTGGCAGTGCGCGGCGACACAGACTGATAGAGCGCCGGGGTGACAGTGTGAGGCGACACAGACTGATAGAGCGCCGGGGTGGCAGTGCGCGGCGACACAGACTGATAGGGCGCCGACCACCGCCGAGGACGTCACTTCCTCCGGACGTCCGAGCAAGGTAACGGTCGAGGGTTGGGGTTTCTTCCCGTGGGGCGGTAGTGTGGGCCTGGACGAATCCGTGTGTGGGACTGGATGAACTCGTGTGTGGGACTGGACGAACCCGTGTGTGGGACTGGACGAACCCGTGTGTGGGACTGGACGAACCCGTGTGTGGGACTGGACGAACCCGTGTGTGGGACTGGACGAGCCCGTGTGTGGGACTGCACGAACCCGTGTGTGGGACTGGACGAGCCCATGTGTGGGACTGGACGAACCCGTGTGTGGGACTGGACGAACCCGTGTGTGGGACTGGACCAACCCGTGTGTGGGACTGGACGAACTCGTGTGTGGGACTGGACGAACCCGTGTGTGAGACTGGACGAATCCGTGTGTGAGACTGGACGAACTCATGTGTGGGGGACTGGAAGAACCCGTTTGTGGGACTGGACGAACCCGTGTGTGGGACTGGACGAACCCGTGTGTGGGACTGGACGAACCCGTTTGTGGGACTGGACGAACCCGTGTGTGGGACTGGACGAACCCGTGTGTGGACTGGGTGAATTGGTGCGTGGGACTGGACGAACCCGTTTGTGGGACTGGACGAACCCGTATGTGGACTGGGTGAATTGGTGCGTGGGACTGGACGAACCCGTTTGTGGGACTGGACGAACCCGTATGTGGACTGGGTAAACCCGTGTGTGGGACTGGACGAACCCGTATGTGGGACTGGGCGAATCCGTGCGTGGACTAGGCGAATCCGTGTGTGGACTTGGTGAACCCATGTGTGGGACTGGACGAGCCCGTGTGTGGGACTGGACGAACCCGTGTGTGGGACTGGACGAACCCGTGTTTGGGACTGGACGAATCCGTGTGGGACTGGACGAGCCCGTGTGTGGACTGAACGAACCGTGTGTGGGACTGGGCGAATCCGTGTGGGACTGGACGAACACGTGTGTGGGACTGGGCGAATCCGTGTGTGGGACTGGACGAACCCGTGTGTGAGACTGGACGAACCCGTTTGTGGGACTGGACGAACCCGTGTGTGGGACTGGACGAACCCGTGTGTGAACAGGGTTAATTGGTGCCTGGGACTGGACGAACCCGTTTGTGGGACTGGACGAACCCGTATGTGGACTGGGTAAACCCGTGTGTGGGACTGGACGAACCCGTATGTGGGACTGGGCGAATCCGTGCGTGGACTAGGCGAATCCGTGTGTGGACTTGGTGAACCCACGTGTGGGACTGGACGAGCCCGTGTGTGGGACTGGACGAACCCGTGTGTGGGACTGGACGAGCCCGTGTGTGGGACTGGACGAACCCGTGTGTGGACTGGGTGAACCCGTGTGTGGGACTGGACGAACCCGTGTGTGGGCCTGTACGAATCCGTGTGGGACTGGACGAGCCCGTGTGTGGGACTGGACGAACCCGTGTGTGGGACTGGACGAACCCGTGTGTGGACTGGGTGAACCCGTGTGTGGGACTGGGATAACCCGTGTGTGGGACTGGACGAACCCGTGTGTGGGCTTGGACGAATCCGTGTGTGAGACTGGACGAACTCGTGTGTGGGACTGGACGAACCCGTTTGTGGGACTGGGTGAACCACCCGTGTGTGGGACTGGACGAACCCGTGTGTGGACTGGGTAAACCCGTGCGTGGGACTGGACGAACCCGTGTGTGGGACTGGACGAATCCGTGTGGGACTGGACGAGCCCGTGTGTGGGACTGGACGAACTCATGTGTGGGACTGGACGAATCCGTGTGTGGGACTGGATGAACCCGTGTGTGGGACTGGACGAACTCGTGTGTGGGACTGGACGAACCCGTGTGTGGACTGGACGAACCCGTGTGTCGGACTGGACGAACTCGTGTGTGGGACTGGACGAATCCGTGTGTGGGACTGGACGAACTCGTGTGTGGGACTGGACGAACCCGTGTGTGGGACTGGACGAACTCGTGTGTGGGACTGGACGAATCCGTGTGTGGGACTGGACGAACCCGTGTGTGGGACTGGACGAACCCGTGTGTGGACTGGGTGAACCCGTGTGTGGGACTGGGATAACCCGTGTGTGGGACTGGACGAACCCGTGTGTGGGCTTGGACGAATCCGTGTGTGAGACTGGACGAACTCGTGTGTGGGACTGGACGAACCCGTTTGTGGGACTGGGTGAACCACCCGTGTGTGGGACTGGACGAACCCGTGTGTGGACTGGGTAAACCCGTGCGTGGGACTGGACGAACCCGTGTGTGGGACTGGACGAATCCGTGTGGGACTGGACGAGCCCGTGTGTGGGACTGGACGAACTCATGTGTGGGACTGGACGAATCCGTGTGTGGGACTGGATGAACCCGTGTGTGGGACTGGACGAACTCGTGTGTGGGACTGGACGAACCCGTGTGTGGACTGGACGAACCCGTGTGTGGGACTGGACGAACTCGTGTGTGGGACTGGACGAATCCGTGTGTGGGACTGGACGAACTCGTGTGTGGGACTGGACGAACCCGTGTGTGGGACTGGACGAACTCGTGTGTGGGACTGGACGAATCCGTGTGTGGGACTGGACGAACTCGTGTGTGGGACTGGACGAGCCCGTGTGTGGGACTGGACGAACCCGTGTGTGGGACTGGACGAATCCATGTGTGGGACTGGACGAACCCGTGTGTGGACTGAACGAACCCGTGTGTTGGACTGGACGAACTCGTGTGTGGGACTGGACGAACCCGTTTGTGGGACTGGGTGAACCCGTGTGTGGGACTGGACGAACCCGTGTGTTGACTGGGTGAACCCGTTTGTGTGACTGGGAGAACCCGTGTGTGGGACTGGACGAATCCGTGTGTGAGACTGGACGAATTCGTGTGTGGGACTGGACGAACCCGTGTGTGGGACTGGACGAACCCGTTTGTGGGACTGGGTGAACCCGTGTGTGGGACTGGACGAACCCGTGTGTGGGACTGGATGAACCTGTGTGTGGGACTGGACGAATCCGTGTGGGACTGGACGAGCCCGTGTGTGGGACTGGACGAACCCGTGTGTTGACTGGGTGAACCCGTGTGTGGGACTGGACGAACCCGTGTGTGGGCCTCGAGGAATCCGTGTGGGACTGGACGAGCCCGTGTGTGGGACTGTACGAACCCGTGTGTGGACTGGGTGAACTCGTGTGTGGGACTGGACGAACCCGTGTGTGGGACTGGACGAATCCGTGTGTGAGACTGGACGAACTCGTGTGTGGGACTGGACGAACCCGTGTGTGGGACTGGACGAACCCGTGTGTGAGACTGGAAGAACCCGTTTGTGGGACTGGACGAACCCGTGTGTGGACTGGACAAACCCGTGTGTGGACTGGGTGAACCCGTGTGTGGGACTGGACGAACCGTGTGTGGACTGGGAGAACCCGTGTGTGGGACTGGACGAACCCGTGTGTGGGCCTGGACGAATCCGTGTGTGAGACTGGACGAACTCGTGTGTGGGACTGGACGAACCCGTTTGTGGGACTGGGTGAACCCGTGTGTGGGACTGGACGAAACTGTGTGTGGACTGGGTAAACCCGTGTGTGGGACTGGACGAACCCGTGTGTGGGACTGGACGAACCCGTGTGGGACTGGACGAGCCCGTGTGTGGGACTGGACGAACCCGTGTGTGGGACTGGACGAACCCGTGTGTGGACTGGGTGAACCCGGTTGTGTGACTGGAGAACCCGTGTGTGGGACTGGACGAACCCGTGTTTGGACTGGGTGAACCCGTGTGTGAGACTGGGTGAACCCGTGTGTGGACCGGGTGAACCCGTGTGTGGGACACGGGTGTGTGGGACTGGGTGAACCCGTGTGTGGACTGGGTGAACCCATGTGTGGGACTGGACGAGCCCGTGTGTGGGACTGGACGAACCCGTGTGTGGGACTGGACGAACCCGTGTGTGGGCCTGGACGAACCCGTGTGTGGGCCTGTACGAATCCGTGTGGGACTGGACGAGCCCGTGTGTGGGCCTGGACGAATCCGTGTGTGAGACTGGACGAACTCGTGTGTGGGACTGGACGAACCCGTTTGTGGGACTGGGTGAACCCGTGTGTGGGACTGGACGAACCCGTATGTGAGACTGGGAGAACCCGTGTGTGGGACTGGACGAACCCGTGTGTGGGACTGGACGAGCCCGTGTGTGGGACTGCACGAACCCGTGTGTGGGACTGGACGAGCCCATGTGTGGGACTGGACGAACCCGTGTGTGGGACTGGACGAACCCGTGTGTGGGACTGGACCAACCCGTGTGTGGGACTGGACGAACTCGTGTGTGGGACTGGACGAACCCGTGTGTGAGACTGGACGAATCCGTGTGTGAGACTGGACGAACTCATGTGTGGGGGACTGGAAGAACCCGTTTGTGGGACTGGACGAACCCGTGTGTGGGACTGGACGAACCCGTGTGTGGGACTGGACGAACCCGTTTGTGGGACTGGACGAACCCGTGTGTGGGACTGGACGAACCCGTGTGTGGACTGGGTGAATTGGTGCGTGGGACTGGACGAACCCGTTTGTGGGACTGGACGAACCCGTATGTGGACTGGGTGAATTGGTGCGTGGGACTGGACGAACCCGTTTGTGGGACTGGACGAACCCGTATGTGGACTGGGTAAACCCGTGTGTGGGACTGGACGAACCCGTATGTGGGACTGGGCGAATCCGTGCGTGGACTAGGCGAATCCGTGTGTGGACTTGGTGAACCCATGTGTGGGACTGGACGAGCCCGTGTGTGGGACTGGACGAACCCGTGTGTGGGACTGGACGAACCCGTGTTTGGGACTGGACGAATCCGTGTGGGACTGGACGAGCCCGTGTGTGGACTGAACGAACCGTGTGTGGGACTGGGCGAATCCGTGTGGGACTGGACGAACACGTGTGTGGGACTGGGCGAATCCGTGTGTGGGACTGGACGAACCCGTGTGTGAGACTGGACGAACCCGTTTGTGGGACTGGACGAACCCGTGTGTGGGACTGGACGAACCCGTGTGTGAACAGGGTTAATTGGTGCCTGGGACTGGACGAACCCGTTTGTGGGACTGGACGAACCCGTATGTGGACTGGGTAAACCCGTGTGTGGGACTGGACGAACCCGTATGTGGGACTGGGCGAATCCGTGCGTGGACTAGGCGAATCCGTGTGTGGACTTGGTGAACCCACGTGTGGGACTGGACGAGCCCGTGTGTGGGACTGGACGAACCCGTGTGTGGGACTGGACGAGCCCGTGTGTGGGACTGGACGAACCCGTGTGTGGACTGGGTGAACCCGTGTGTGGGACTGGACGAACCCGTGTGTGGGCCTGTACGAATCCGTGTGGGACTGGACGAGCCCGTGTGTGGGACTGGACGAACCCGTGTGTGGGACTGGACGAACCCGTGTGTGGACTGGGTGAACCCGTGTGTGGGACTGGGATAACCCGTGTGTGGGACTGGACGAACCCGTGTGTGGGCTTGGACGAATCCGTGTGTGAGACTGGACGAACTCGTGTGTGGGACTGGACGAACCCGTTTGTGGGACTGGGTGAACCACCCGTGTGTGGGACTGGACGAACCCGTGTGTGGACTGGGTAAACCCGTGCGTGGGACTGGACGAACCCGTGTGTGGGACTGGACGAATCCGTGTGGGACTGGACGAGCCCGTGTGTGGGACTGGACGAACTCATGTGTGGGACTGGACGAATCCGTGTGTGGGACTGGATGAACCCGTGTGTGGGACTGGACGAACTCGTGTGTGGGACTGGACGAACCCGTGTGTGGACTGGACGAACCCGTGTGTGGGACTGGACGAACTCGTGTGTGGGACTGGACGAATCCGTGTGTGGGACTGGACGAACTCGTGTGTGGGACTGGACGAACCCGTGTGTGGGACTGGACGAACTCGTGTGTGGGACTGGACGAATCCGTGTGTGGGACTGGACGAACCCGTGTGTGGGACTGGACGAACCCGTGTGTGGACTGGGTGAACCCGTGTGTGGGACTGGGATAACCCGTGTGTGGGACTGGACGAACCCGTGTGTGGGCTTGGACGAATCCGTGTGTGAGACTGGACGAACTCGTGTGTGGGACTGGACGAACCCGTTTGTGGGACTGGGTGAACCACCCGTGTGTGGGACTGGACGAACCCGTGTGTGGACTGGGTAAACCCGTGCGTGGGACTGGACGAACCCGTGTGTGGGACTGGACGAATCCGTGTGGGACTGGACGAGCCCGTGTGTGGGACTGGACGAACTCATGTGTGGGACTGGACGAATCCGTGTGTGGGACTGGATGAACCCGTGTGTGGGACTGGACGAACTCGTGTGTGGGACTGGACGAACCCGTGTGTGGACTGGACGAACCCGTGTGTGGGACTGGACGAACTCGTGTGTGGGACTGGACGAATCCGTGTGTGGGACTGGACGAACTCGTGTGTGGGACTGGACGAACCCGTGTGTGGGACTGGACGAACTCGTGTGTGGGACTGGACGAATCCGTGTGTGGGACTGGACGAACTCGTGTGTGGGACTGGACGAGCCCGTGTGTGGGACTGGACGAACCCGTGTGTGGGACTGGACGAATCCATGTGTGGGACTGGACGAACCCGTGTGTGGACTGAACGAACCCGTGTGTTGGACTGGACGAACTCGTGTGTGGGACTGGACGAACCCGTTTGTGGGACTGGGTGAACCCGTGTGTGGGACTGGACGAACCCGTGTGTTGACTGGGTGAACCCGTTTGTGTGACTGGGAGAACCCGTGTGTGGGACTGGACGAATCCGTGTGTGAGACTGGACGAATTCGTGTGTGGGACTGGACGAACCCGTGTGTGGGACTGGACGAACCCGTTTGTGGGACTGGGTGAACCCGTGTGTGGGACTGGACGAACCCGTGTGTGGGACTGGATGAACCTGTGTGTGGGACTGGACGAATCCGTGTGGGACTGGACGAGCCCGTGTGTGGGACTGGACGAACCCGTGTGTTGACTGGGTGAACCCGTGTGTGGGACTGGACGAACCCGTGTGTGGGCCTCGAGGAATCCGTGTGGGACTGGACGAGCCCGTGTGTGGGACTGTACGAACCCGTGTGTGGACTGGGTGAACTCGTGTGTGGGACTGGACGAACCCGTGTGTGGGACTGGACGAATCCGTGTGTGAGACTGGACGAACTCGTGTGTGGGACTGGACGAACCCGTGTGTGGGACTGGACGAACCCGTGTGTGAGACTGGAAGAACCCGTTTGTGGGACTGGACGAACCCGTGTGTGGACTGGACAAACCCGTGTGTGGACTGGGTGAACCCGTGTGTGGGACTGGACGAACCGTGTGTGGACTGGGAGAACCCGTGTGTGGGACTGGACGAACCCGTGTGTGGGCCTGGACGAATCCGTGTGTGAGACTGGACGAACTCGTGTGTGGGACTGGACGAACCCGTTTGTGGGACTGGGTGAACCCGTGTGTGGGACTGGACGAAACTGTGTGTGGACTGGGTAAACCCGTGTGTGGGACTGGACGAACCCGTGTGTGGGACTGGACGAACCCGTGTGGGACTGGACGAGCCCGTGTGTGGGACTGGACGAACCCGTGTGTGGGACTGGACGAACCCGTGTGTGGACTGGGTGAACCCGGTTGTGTGACTGGGAGAACCCGTGTGTGGGACTGGACGAACCCGTGTTTGGACTGGGTGAACCCGTGTGTGAGACTGGGTGAACCCGTGTGTGGACCGGGTGAACCCGTGTGTGGGACACGGGTGTGTGGGACTGGGTGAACCCGTGTGTGGACTGGGTGAACCCATGTGTGGGACTGGACGAGCCCGTGTGTGGGACTGGACGAACCCGTGTGTGGGACTGGACGAACCCGTGTGTGGGCCTGGACGAACCCGTGTGTGGGCCTGTACGAATCCGTGTGGGACTGGACGAGCCCGTGTGTGGGCCTGGACGAATCCGTGTGTGAGACTGGACGAACTCGTGTGTGGGACTGGACGAACCCGTTTGTGGGACTGGGTGAACCCGTGTGTGGGACTGGACGAACCCGTATGTGAGACTGGGAGAACCCGTGTGTGGGACTGGACGAACCCGTGTGTGGGCCTGGACGAACCCGTGTGTGGGACTGGACGAATCCGTGTGTGGGACTGGACGAGTCCGTGTGGGACTGGACGAGCCCGTGTGTGGGACTGGACGCACCCGTGTGTGGGACTGGACGAATCCGTGTGTGGGACTGGACGAGCCCGTGTGTGGGACTGGACAAACCCGTGTGTGGGACTGGACGAACCCGTGTGTGGGACTGGACGAACCCGTGTGTGGGACTGGACGAGCCCGTGTGTGGGACTGGACGAGCCCGTGTGTGGGACTGGACGAACCCGTGTGTGGACTGGACGAACCCGTGTGTGGGACTGAACGAACCCGTGTGGGGGACTGGACGAACCCGTGTGTGGGACTGGGTGAACCCGTGTGTGGGACTGGGTGAACCCGTGTGTGGACTGGGTGAACCCGTGTGTGGACTGGGTGAACCCGTGTGTGGACCGGATAAACCCGTGTGTGGGACTGGACGAACCCGTTCTAAGCTGGTTTTGGCGGAGCGAAAGTGTTCGTTTACCAGTTAAAACCGGCAAAATATGGAGTTTCCCAGTTTAAGAGTAAATCCAGTAAATCAAGTCGAGTTTTTGTGGGAATAAAACTGCAGACGACCTATTCCACTGGCTCTCAGATCCATTTTGTAACGTTTTGGGGGTTTAAATGAATCTTATAAGAAGCGAAACGTAAAATGGTGTGCTCTATTCTGTGTGTTAACATTCCTCATAGTGTTATCCGCAGGGATGGCGCCACGGGGGGGGGGAAGGGCGGTACCAGGGGCAGTTAACCCCCCAACCCGCCAGGCGCCAACCCTTTTCGGCCGGTTGAAGGCTCTCTGAGACTGTCTCAGCTGAGCCTTCTCAGGCACTGAGACAGACCTTATAAGGGCCTTCCTAGGCTAGACGAGGTCCCTCTCAGGCTGGACGAGGGTCCTCTGCGACCAGACGAGGACCTTCTGAGGCAAGTTGTGCCCTCTCAAAAAGGCTAAAGACTAGAGATGCAAATTTCAGGACCACGGAGCCGGCGCTGACCCAAATGCAGGCCCGGCGTGCCTGAAGCTGTGTCTGAACTCAGGCTTGCCGGTCTCATGCCGGGCTCAGCACAAATTATCCATTTTCCAGCACAAAATATGATAAATAAATATAACTAAATATTGGCAGAACATCCATGCTTAAAGATTATGATATATTGTTATAAAAACACTTCCAGCAGTAAAACACCATAATAACAAGATACAGCTTAAAGGGAGATAATCACCTTTTGATTTTGTTAGCAACAACTTATTTGGCTACCGTTATGGTATTAAAATGTTGTGATTTAAATTTAACAATTAAATAAAATTACTCCCTAATTCAAAGCTGGAAGTTTGGGAAAATGAATGATCGGTATTTTCCCTCCACTATTGGAAAGCGCAGCATCTAGCGCTTTTGCATCAATCTGTTCAACGTTGTTGAATAGGCACTTGTAAACAAATCGCCGACACTAAATAGGTCGCCTGCCAAGCTAAACTGCCGATTTCAATGCACTTTTTCAATGATTGTTGATTGTTCATAAAATTTTGGCACATGTTCGCAAAAAATAGAGTGCAGGAAACATTTTGCATACCTTCATGATAAATAACAATGCGTAGGGAGGCTAATTTACTGAATTCGTTATCGAGTACTTGCTGAGTACCGACCGATATAAGCGTGGATCGCTTATCAGTAGTAAACTGCCAATATATTTCGGTAGGAATGTTTATATGCAAAATGTGATGAATTTACATCATATTTTGGCCTCGTCTATCGATTTCAGGTGCTAACTCCATTTTTGTGGAAAAGAGTGATTATCCCCCTTTAAAAATTCAAAGTGATAACTAGTATGACTAATAGAGGCAGTCATTTGGCAACTTTTTCGACTTTTTCCAGGTTTTCGGAGCTTTTCCCATGCGTCTCGACGTGAAAAAACAATATAACGCCTTTTTGGGCGATAACCGAGCGAGTGCGCTCTGGTAAAGCTATACCAGGTTTGAAATATGAAACGGTAAGGGAGCACACGTGGTAGTAACACAGTCATTACGAGCGAGCGCGAAGCGCTCGCTCGTCTTTCCGTGGTATATGGGACAAATGTGAATATGAGCGGCCCGGCCCGGCCCGTGGCGACGCTTTTGAGAAGCTCATATCTCTGCAACCACACGTCCGATTAACAAGCTGACTTCTTTGCTGAGCAGCCCCATCTAACCTACCCTGTTTAAGACCAGTGCCGACTCATGTGGGTGACTACCACTGCGCGTGCCGCGTGCCGCGTGAGGGGTGTTGAAAAGTGTTTTCTCGCAAAAACTCTGCAACGGCTGAGCCGATTGTGTGCAAATTTGGTGTGTGGTTAGGGACCCCTCAGCCGCCAATTTTCCACAAGTCAAGGGTGGGGTGCCTCTGCACGTGCGCACGTGCACACTCCTATCTTATATCTCAGGAACGGCTGAACCGATTGCGTTCTAATTTGGTGTGTGGTTGGGGACCTCTCAGCCGTTGCCTTTCCACAAGTCAGGGATGTTCATGTTCATGTTCATATATTCAAGACAATCCACAAGGTGGGTATTACAATCTCACGTCAATTATACAAGAACTGCCAACAGGCTGAAAAATTGCCTGTCAATGTAAGACAGCACAATTCGCGTTAACAATGCACATACCAACGTCACATATACTAACATCACAAAAGCAGTGGATTGGTCAAAAAGATAAAAACACATTTCCTCACTCCACGGTCTCACGAACAGCCGCTTTAAAAGCGCCCAGAGTCGGAGCAGATCTGACAGAGGATGGTAAACGGTTCCAAGCTGAGGCCGCGCGATATGAGAAAGCCTTTTGGATGGCAGTAAGTTTTCATGGGGATGGGGATGGGGTGCCTCTGCACGTGCGCACGTGCACACCCCTATTCTATATCTCAGGAACGGATGAGCCGTTTGTGTTCACATTTGGTGTGTGGTTAGGGACCCCTCCGCCGCCGCCTACCCACAGGTCATGGGTGGGGTGCCTCTGCACGTATGCACGTGCGTACCTTTTTTTTGTATCTCAGGAACTACTTGCCCAATCGGGTTGAAATTCACCATACATTTATTTCGCGCTCGCTCGTTCATCGCCAACTACGGCGCCTTACTGGTTTTAGTCCTCCAGAAAAATTGCCAGGCCTCAATACATGCCAACATAAAAATTAAGTTGTATTAAATTGTTCATAATCTCCTTTCTCAAATCCGCCAAAAGGGGTACGTCCTGAGCGCTGCATGCTTCAGCGTATACATTAATGTTTATAATAATACAACCATTTTGTATCAATAATCATTTTTGCAAGGTTTTGTGTTCATTTCGACGTTCGCGTGTGCCAACTGCCACGCGCTGTGGTACCACCTCTATCAGAACGCACCATACCAAAAACAAAATTTATTTTATGGACCTATCCAATGGTGAAAACCCAATATCAATCGGAGCAGTGGTTGCAAAGTTAAGAGCTTCCGAAAAGCGTCTGTATGGCCGGGTTGGGCCGGGTCAAATGTAAATTTGTCTAGTAAGTTGACGATAAACCTCACGGGCGCTTCGCACCCGCTCGGTAACAACATGGTATGGTTCTTTGTCCCCCAAAAATGCGTTTTAACTTAGCACATACACGATTTATAAGACATCATTTTGGGTATCTGCATTAAAGGAAATAGTTCACCTTCGGAATTTTGGATCAGTCGAGCGTCGGCGCCTGAACATTACTGGATGGGGCGGGCCTGTCGGCTTGGCATGATCAGGAGGGCGTCGGCGCCTGAACATTACTGAATGGGGCGGTCCTGTCGACTTGGCTTGATCAGGAGGGCGTCGGCGCTTGAACATTACTGGATGGGGCGGGCCTGTCGGCTTGGCTTGATCAGGAGGGCGTCGGCGCCTGAACATTACTGAATGGGGCGGGCCAAAGTCCTGTCGGCTTGGCTTGATCAGGAGGGCGTCGGCGCCTGAACAATACTGGATGGGGCGGTCCTGTCGGCTTGGCTTGACCAGGGGGGCGTCGGCGCCTGAACATTACTGGATGGGGCGGGCCTGTCGGCTTGGCTTGATCAGGAGGGCGTCGGCGCCTGAACATTACTGGATGGGGCGGGCCTGTCGGCTTGGCTTGATCTGGGGGGGCGTCGGCGCCTGAACATTACTGGATGGGTCGGTCCTGTCGGCTTGGCTTGATCAGGAGGGCGTCGGCGCCTGAACATTACTGGATGGGGCGGTCCTGTCGGCTTGGCTTGATCAGAAGGGCGTCGGCGCCTGAACATTACTGGATGGGACGGTCCTGTCGGCTTGGCTTGATCAGGAGGGCGTCGGCGCCTGAACATTACTGGATGGGGCGGGCCTGTCGGCTTGGCTTGATCAGGAGGGCGTCGGCGCCTGAACATTACTGAATGGGGCGGGCCAAAGTCCTGTCGGCTTGGCTTGATCAGGAGGGCGTCGGCGCCTGAACAATACTGGATGGGGCGGTCCTGTCGGCTTGGCTTGACCAGGGGGGCGTCGGCGCCTGAACATTACTGGATGGGGCGGTCCTGTCGGCTTGGCTTGATCAGAAGGGCGTCGGCGCCTGAACATTACTGGATGGGGCGGTCCTGTCGGCTTGGCTTGATCAGGAGGGCGTCGGCGCCTGCACATTACTGGATGGGGCGGTCCTGTCGGCTTGGCTTGATCAGGAGGGCGTCGGCGCCTGAACATTACTGGATGGGTCGGTCCTGTCGGCTTGGCTTGATCAGGAGGGCGTCGGCGCCTGAACATTACTGAATGGGGCGGTCCTGTCGGCTTGGCTTGATCAGGAGGGCGTCGGCGCCTGAACATTACTGGATGGGGCGGTCCTGTCGGCTTGGCTTGATCAGGAGGGCGTCGGCGCCTGAACATTACTGGATGGGGCGGGCCAAAGTCCTGTCGGCTTGGCTTGATCAGGAGGGCGTCGGCGCCTGAACATTACTGGATGGGGCGGTCCTGTCGGCTTGGCTTGATCAGGAGGGCGTCGGCGCCTGAACATTACTGGATGGGTCGGTCCTGTCGGCTTGGCTTGATCAGGAGGGCGTCGGCGCCTGAACATTACTGAATGGGGCGGGCCAAAGTCCTGTCGGCTTGGCTTGATCAGGAGGGCGTCGGCGCCTGAACATTACTGGATGGGGCGGTCCTGTCGGCTTGGCTTGATCAGGAGGGCGTCGGCGCCTGAACATTACTGGATGGGGCGGTCCTGTCGGCTTGGCTTGATCAGGAGGGCGTCGGCGCCTGAACATTACTGGATGGGGCGGGCCAAAGTCCTGTCGGCTTGGCTTGATCAGGAGGGCGTCGGCGCCTGACCATTACTGGATGGGGCGGTCCTGTCGGCTTGGCTTGATCAGGAGGGCGTCGGCGCCTGAACATTACTGGATGGGGCGGTCCTGTCGGCTTGGCTTGATCAGAAGGGCGTCGGCGCCTGAACATTACTGGATGGGACGGTCCTGTCGGCTTGGCTTGATCAGGAGGGCGTCGGCGCCTGAACATTACTGAATGGGGCGGTCCTGTCGGCTTGGCTTGATCAGAAGGGCGTCGGCGCCTGAACATTACTGGATGGGACGGTCCTGTCGGCTTGGCTTGATCTGGGGGGCGTCGGCGCCTGACCATTACTGGATGGGGCGGGCCTGTCGGCTTGGCTTGATCAGGAGGGTCCGACCTCCGAATATCGTGCCACGCCGCCTGCGTGGCACTCCCGCCGAGCGCTGGTCTGCGGCGGATCACTACACCAGTTCACCACCGGGTACCGCTGAATACAGAACCGGGTACCGCTGAATACAGAACCGGGTACCGCTGAATACAGAACCGGGTACCGCTGAATATAGAATCGGGTACCGCTGAATACAGAACCGGGTACCGCTGAATACAGAACCGGGTACCGCTGAATACAGAACCGGGTACCGCTAAATACAGAACCGGGTATTGCTGAATACAGAACCGGGTACCGTTGAATACAGAACCGGGTACCGCTGAATACAGTACCGGGTACCGCTGAATACAGTACCGGGTACCGCAGAGTACAGAACCGGGTACCGCTGAATACAGAACCGGGTACCGCTGAATACAGAACCGGCTACCGCTGAATACAGAACCGGGTACCGCTGAATACAGAGCAGTTCAGTACCGAATCAGGTGAATCAGATGACAGTACCGGGTACTGCAGATGACAGTACCGGGTACCTCATATGACAATACCGGGTACTGCAGATGACAGTACCGGGTACCTCAGATGACAATACCGGGTACTGCAGATGACAGTACCGGTACCTCAGATGACAATACCGGGTACTGCAGATGACAGTACCGGTACCTCAGATGACAATACCGGGTACTGCAGATGACAGTACCGGGTACCTCAGATGACAATACCGGGTACTGCAGATGACAGTACCGGTACCACAGATGACAATACCGGGTACTGCAGATGACAGTACCGGTACCTCATATGACAATACCGGGTACTGCAGATGACAGTACCGGTACCTCAGATGACAATACCGGGTACTGCAGATGACAGTACCGGGTACCTCAGATGACAATACCGGGTACTGCAGATGACAGTACCGGTACCTCAGATGACAATACGGGTACTGCAGATGACAGTACCGGCTACCGCTGAATACAGAACTGGGTACTGCATATGCCAGTACCGGGTACATCAGATGACAGTACCGGGTACCTCAGATGGCAGTACCGGGTACCGCAGGTATCGCAGCAGCGGCGGCGGCCAGAGCTGTCAGGATGTACACCGGCGGTCTAAGTACCGCGAGCCGTCACACACTGTGTACTGGCCGTCACACACTGTATACTGGCCGTCACACACTGTATACTGGCCGTCACACACTGTGTACTGGTCGTCACACACTGTGTACTGGCCGTCACACACTGTGTACTGGCCGTCACACATTGTGTACTGGCCGTCACACACTGTGTCCTGGCCGTCACACACTGTGTCCTGGCCGTCACACACTGTGTACTGGTCGTCACACACTGTGTACTGGCCGTCACACACTGTGTACTGGCCGTCACACACTGTGTACTGGCCGTCACACACTGTGTACTGGTCGTCACACACTGTGTACTGGCCGTCACACACTGTGTACTGGCCGTCACACATTGTGTACTGGCCGTCACACACTGTGTCCTGGCCGTCAGACACTGTATACTGGCCGTCACACACTGTGTCCTGGCCGTCACACACTGTGTACTGGTCGTCACACACTGTGTACTGGCCGTCACACACTGTGTCCTGGCCGTCACACACTGTATACTGGCCGTCACACACTGTGTCCTGGCCGTCACACACTGTGTACTGGTCGTCACACACTGTGTACTGGCCGTCACACACTGTGTCCTGGCCGTCACACACTGTATACTGGCCGTCACACACTGTGTCCTGGCCGTCACACACTGTGTACTGGCCGTCACACACTGTGTACTGGTCGTCACACACTGTGTCCTGGCCGTCACACACTGTATACTGGCCGTCACACACTGTGTCCTGGCCGTCACACACTGTGTACTGACCGTCACACACTGTATACTGGCCGTCACACATTGTGTACTGGCCGTCACACACTGTGTCCTGGCCGTCACACACTGTATACTGGCCGTCACACACTGTGTAATGGCCGTCACATACTGTGTACTGGCCGTCACACACTGTGTACTGGCCATCACACACTGTGTACTGGCCGTCACACACTGTGTACTGGCCGTCACACACTGTATACTGGCCGTCACACACCGTGTACTGGCCGTCACACACTGTGTCCTGGCCGTCACACACTGTATACTTGCCGTCACACACTGTGTACTGGTCGTCACACACTGTGTACTGGCCGTCACACACTGTGTACTGGCCATCACACACTGTATACTGGCCGTCACACACTGTGTACTGGCCGTCACACACTGTGTACTGGCCGTCACACACTGTGTACTGGCTGTCACACACTGTGTACTGGCCGTCACACACTGTGTACTGGTCGTCACACACTGTATACTGGCCGTCACACATTGTGTACTGGCCGTCACACACTGTGTCCTGGCCGTCACACACTGTATACTGGCCGTCACACATTGTGTACTGGCCGTCACACACTGTGTACTGGCCGTCACACACTGTATACTGGCCGTCACACACTGTGTACTGGTCGTCACACACTGTGTACTGGTCATCACACACTGTGTACTGGCCGTCACACACTGTATACTGGCCGTCACACACTGTGTACTGGCCGTCACACACTGTGTACTGGCCGTCACACACTGTGTACTGGCTGTCACACACTGTGTACTGGCCGTCACACACTGTGTACTGGCCGTCACACACTGTGTACTGGCCGTCACACACTGTGTACTGGCCGTCACACACTGTATACTGGCCGTCACACACTGTGTCCTGGCCGTCACACACTGTGTACTGGTCGTCACACACTGTGTCCTGGCCGTCACACACTGTGTACTGGCCGTCACACACTATGTACTGGCCGTCACACACTGTATACTGGCCGTCACACATTGTGTACTGGCCGTCACACACTGTGTCTTGGCCGTCACACACTGTATACTGGCCGTCACACACTGTGTACTGGTCGTCACACACTGTGTACTGGCCGTCACACACTGTGTACTGGTCGTCACACACTGTATACTGGCCGTCACACACTGTATACTGGCCGTCACACATTGTGCACTGGCCGTCACACACTGTGTCCTGGCCGTCACACACTGTATCCTGGCCGTCACACACTGTGTACTGGTCGTCATACACTGTGTACTGGCCGTCACCCACTGTGTACTGGCCGTCACACACTGTGTCCTGGCCGTCACACACTGTGTACTGGCCGTCGCACACTGTGTACTGGCCGTCACACACTGTATACTGGCCGTCACACATTGTGTACTGGCCGTCACACACTGTGTCCTGGCCGTCACACACTGTATCCTGGCCGTCACACACTGTGTACTGGTCGTCACACACTGTGTACTGGCCGTCACACACTGTGTACTGGCCGTCACACACTGTATACTGGCCGTCACACACTGTGTACTGGCCGTCACACACTGTGTACTGGCCGTCACACACTGTGTACTGGTCGTCACACACTGTATACTGGCCGTCACACACTAGGTACTGGCCGTCACACACTGTGTACTGGCCGTCACACACTGTGTACTGGTCGTCACACACTGTATACTGGCCGTCACACACTGTGTACTGGCCGTCACACACTGTATACTGGCCGTCACACACTGTGTACTGGCCGTCACACACTGTGTACTGGCCGTCACACACTGTGTACTGGCCGTCACACACTGTGTACTGGTCGTCACACACTGTATACTGGCCGTCACACACTGTATACTGGCCGTCACACACTGTATACTGGCCGTCACACACTGTGTACTGGCCGTCACACACTGTGTACTGGTCGTCACACACTGTGTACTGGCCGTCACACACTGTGTACTGGTCGTCACACACTGTGTACTGGCCGTCACACATTGTGTACTGGCCGTCACACACTGTGTACTGGTCGTCACACACTGTGCACTGGCCGTCACACACTGTATACTGGCCGTCACACACTGTATACTGGCCGTCACACACTGTGTACTGGCCGTCACACACTGTGTACTGGTCGTCACACACTGTGTACTGGCCGTCACACACTGTGTACTGGTCGTCACACACTGTGTACTGGCCGTCACACATTGTGTACTGGCCGTCACACACTGTGTACTGGTCGTCACACACTGTGTACTGGCCGTCACACACTGTGTACTGGTCGTCACACACTGTGTACTGGCCGTCACACATTGTGTACTGGCCGTCACACACTGTGTACTGGTCGTCACACACTGTGCACTGGCCGTCACACACTGTGTACTGGTCGTCACACACTGTGTACTGGCCGTCACACACTGTGTACTGGCCATCACACACTGTATACTGGCCGTCACACATTGTGTACTGGCCGTCACACACTGTGTACTGGCCGTCACACACTGTGTACTGGCTGTCACACACTGTGTACTGGCCGTCACACACTGTGTACTGGTCGTCACACACTGTGTACTGGCCGTCACACACTGTGTACTGGCCGTCACACACTGTGTACTGGCCGTCACACACTGTGTCCTGGCCGTCACACACTGTGTCCTGACCGTCACACACTGTGTCCTGGCCGTCACACACTGTGTAATGGCCGTCACACATTGTGTACTGGCCGTCTGTGCGTCTGTCTCGGTGTCATCAGACTGTGTCCTGGCCTGCCGTCACCTCAGACTGCTGCTGACACACCGTTGTCACATTTGTATGGCTTCCTCCCTCCCTCTCCGGTCTGGACGTGACCGACTGAATGGTTGAGCTTCGCAGCTCTCGCTACCCTGCCGTCCAGAGTCCTCCCCGACCCTCTCCACAGCTCACAGCTCCACTCGAGTGCTGCGCTCCCCTCCCCTCTCCACAGTTCCCCTCGGGTGCTGCGCTCCCCTCCCCGACCCTCTCCTCAGCTCCCCTCGAGTGCTGCGCTCCCCTCCCCGGCCCTCTCCACAGCTCCCCTCGGGTGCTGCGCTCCCCTTCCCGACCCTCTACACAGCTCCCCTCCAGTGCTGCGTTCCCCTCCCCGGCCCTCTCCACAGCTCACAGATCCCCTCGAGTGCTGCGCTCCCCTCCCCGACCCTCTACACAGCTCCCCTCCAGTGCTGCGTTCCCCTCCCCGGCCCTCTCCACAGCTCACAGATCCCCTCAAGTGCTGCGCTCCCCTCCCCGGCCCTCTCCACAGCTCACAGATCTCCTCGAGTGCTGCACTCCCCTCCCCGGCCCTCTCCACAGCTCCCCTCGAGTGCTGCTCCCCTCGAGTGCTGCGCTCCCCTCCCCGACCCTCTCCACAGCTCACAGCTCCCCTCGAGTGCTGCGCTCCCCTCCCCGGCCCTCTCCACAGCTCCCCTCGGGTGCTGTGCTCCCATCCACGACCCTCTCCACAGCTCCCCTCGAGTGCTGCGCTCCCCTCCCCGACCCTCTCCACAGCTCCCCTCGAGTGCTGCGCTCCCCTGCCCGGCCCTCTCCACAGCTCCCCTCGAGTGCTGCGCTTCCCTCCCCGACCCTCTCCACAGCTCACAGCTCCCCTCAAGTGCTGCGCTTCCCTCCCAGGCCCTCTCCACAGCTCCCCTCGGGTGCTGCGCTCCCCTCCCCGACCCTCTCCACAGCTCCCCTCGAGTGCTGCGCTCCCCTCCCAAACCCTCTCCACAGCTCACAGCTCCCCTCGAGTGCTGCGCCTTCCTTCACAACCCTCTCCACAGGTCCCCTCTGGTGCTGCGCTCCCCTCCCCGGCCCTCTCCACAGCTCCCCTCGAGTGCTGCACTCCCCTCCCCGGCCCTCTACACAGCTCCTCTCGAGTGCTGCACTGCCCTCCCCGACCCTCTCCACAGCTCACAGATCCCCTCGAGTGCTGCGCTCCCCTCCCCGACTCTCTCCACAGCTCACAGATCCCTTCGAGTGCTGCGCTCCCCTCCCCGACCCTCTCCACAGCTCACAGATCCCCTCGAGTGCTGCGCTCCCCCCCCCCCCCCCCCCGACCCTCTCCACAGCTGACAGATCCCCTCGAGAGCTGCGCTCCCCTCCCCGACCCTCTCCACAGCTCCCAGCTCCCCTCCAGTGCTGCGCTCCCCTCCCCGGCCCTCTCCACAGCTAACAGATCCCCTCGAGTGCTGCGCTCCCCTCCCGGCCCTTTCCACAGCTCCCCTCGAGTGCTGCGCTCCCCTCCCGGCCCTATCCACAGCTCCCCTCGAGTGCTGCGCTCCCCTCCCCGGCCCTCTCCACAGCTCCCCTCGAGTGCTGCGCTCCCCTCCCCGGCCCTATCCACAGCTCTCCTCGAGTGCTGCGCTCCCCTCCCCGGCCCTCTCCACAGCTCACAGATCCCCTCGAGTGCTGCGCTCCCCTCCCCGGCCCTCTCCACAGCTCACAGCTCCCCTCGAGTGCTGCGCTCCCCTCCCCAACTCTCTCCACAGCTCACAGCTCCCCTCGAGTGCTGCGCTCCCATCCCCGGTCCTCTCCACAGCTCCCCTCCAGTGCTGCGCTCCCCTCCCCGACCCTCTCCACAGCTCACAGCTCCCCTCGAGTGCTGCGCTCCCCTCCCCGACCCTCTCCACAGCTCACAGATCCCCTCGAGTGCTGCGCTCCCCTCCCCAACCCTCCCCACAGCTCACATATCCCCTCGAGTGCTGCGCTCCCCTCCCCGACCCTCTCCACAGCTCACAGCTCCCCTCGAGTGCTGCGCTCCCCTCCCCTCCCCTCTCCACAGCTCACAGCTCCCCTCGAGTGCTGCGCTCCCCTCCCCGGCCCTCTCCACAGCTCCCCTCGAGTGCTGCGCTCCCCTCCCCGGCCCTCTCCACAGTTCCCTTGAGTGCTGCGATCCCCTCCCCGGCCCTCTCCACAGCTCACAGCACCCCTCGAGTGCTGCGCTCCCCTCCCCGGCCCTCTCCACAGCTCACAGATCCCCTCGAGTGCTGCGCTCCCCCCCCCCCCCGGCCCTATCCACAGCTCCCCTCGAGTGCTGCGCTCCCCTCCCCGGCCCTCTCCACAGCTCCCCTCGAGTGCTGCGCTCCCCTCCCCGGCCCTCTCCACAGCTCACAGATCCCCTCGAGTGCTGCGCTCCCCTCCCCGGCCCTCTCCACAGCTCACAGATCCCCTTGAGTGCTGCGCTCCCCTCCCCGGCCCTCTCCATAGCTCACAGATCCCCTCGAGTGCTGCGCTCCCCTCCCCGGCCCTCTCCACAGCTCCCCTCGGGTGCTGTGCTCCCATCCACGACCCTCTCCACAGCTCCCCTCGAGTGCTGCGCTCCCCTCCCCGACCCTCTCCACAGCTCCCCTCGAGTGCTGCGCTCCCCTGCCCGGCCCTCTCCACAGCTCCCCTCGAGTGCTGCGCTTCCCTCCCCGACCCTCTCCACAGCTCACAGCTCCCCTCAAGTGCTGCGCTTCCCTCCCAGGCCCTCTCCACAGCTCCCCTCGGGTGCTGCGCTCCCCTCCCCGACCCTCTCCACAGCTCACAGTTTCCCTCGAGTGCTGCGCTTCCCTCCCCGGCCCTCTCCACAGCTCCCTTCGGGTGCTGCGCTCCCCTCCCCGACCCTCTCCACAGCTCCCCTCGAGTGCTGCGCTCCCCTCCCAAACCCTCTCCACAGCTCACAGCTCCCCTCGAGTGCTGCGCCTTCCTCCACGACCCTCTCCACAGGTCCCCTCTGGTGCTGCGCTCCCCTCCCCGGCCCTCTCCACAGCTCCCCTCGAGTGCTGCACTCCCCTCCCCGGCCCTCTACACAGCTCACAGATCCCCTCGAGTGCTGCGCTCCCCTCCCCGACTCTCTCCACAGCTCACAGATCCCTTCGAGTGCTGCGTTCCCCTCCCCGACCCTCTCCACAGCTCACAGATCCCCTCGAGTGCTGCACTCCCCTCCCCGACCCTCTCCACAGCTGACAGATCCCTTCGAGAGCTGCGCTCCCCTCCCCGACCCTCTCCACAGCTCACAGCTCCCCTCCAGTGCTGCGCTCCCCTCCCCGGCCCTCTCCACAGCTCACAGATCCCCTCGAGTGCTGCGCTCCCCTCCCGGCCCTTTCCACAGCTCCCCTCGAGTGCTGCGCTCCCCTCCCGGCCCTATCCACAGCTCCCCTCGAGTGCTGCACTCCCCTCCCCGGCCCTCTCCACAGCTCCCCTCGAGTGCTGCGCTCCCCTCCCCGGCCCTATCCACAGCTCTCCTCGAGTGCTGCGCTCCCCCTCCCCAACCCTCCCCACAGCTCACAGATCCCCTCGAGTGCTGCGCTCCCCTCCCCGCCCCTCTCCACAGCTCACAGCTCCCCTCGAGTGCTGCGCTCCCCTCCCCTCCCCTCTCCACAGCTCACAGCTCCCCTCGAGTGCTGCGCTCCCCTCCCCGGCCCTCTCCACAGCTCCCCTCGGGTGCTGCGCTCCCCTTCACGGCCCTCTCCACAGTTCCCCTCGAGTGCTGCGCTTCCCTTCCCGACCCTCTCCACAGCTCCCCTCGAGTGCTGCGCTCCTCTCCCCGGCCCTCTCCACAGCTCCCCTCGAGTGCTGCGCTCCCCTCCCCGGCCCTCTCCACAGTTCCCTCGAGTGCTGCGATCCCCTCCCCGGCCCTCTCCACAGCTCACAGCACCCCTCGAGTGCTGCGCTCCCCTCCCCGGCCCTCTCCACAGCTCACAGATCCCCTCGAGTGCTGCGCTCCCCTCCCCGGCCCTCTCCACAGCTCCCCTCGAGTGCTGCGTTCCCCTCCCCGGCCCTATCCACAGCTCCCCTCGAGTGCTGCGCTCCCCTCCCCGGCCCTCTCCACAGCTCCCCTCGAGTGCTGCGCTCCCCTCCCCGGCCCTCTCCACAGCTCACAGATCCCCTCGAGTGCTGCGCTCCCCTCCCCGGCCCTCTCCACAGCTCACAGCTCCCCTCGAGTGCTGCGCTCTCCTCCCCGACCCTCTCCACAGCTCACAGCTCCCCTCGAGTGCTGCGCTTCCCTCCCCGACACTCTCCACAGCTCACAGTTCCCCTCGAGTGCTGCGCTCCCCTCCCCGACCCTCTCCACAGCTCCCCTCGAGTGCTGCGCTCCCCTCCCCGGCCCTCTCCACAGCTCCCCTCGAGTGCTGCGCTCCCGTCCCCGGCCCTCTCCACAGCTCACAGATCCCCTCGAGTGCTGCGCTCCCCTTCCCGACCCTCTACACAGCTCCTCTCGAGTGCTGCACTGCCCTCCCCGACCCTCTTCACAGCTCACAGATCCCCTCGAGTGCTGCACTCCCCTCCCCGACTCTCTCCACAGCTCACAGATCCCTTCGAGTGCTGCGCTCCCCTCCCCGACCCTCTCCACAGCTCACAGATCCCCGAGTGCTGCGCTCCCCTCTCCGGCCCTCTCCACAGTTCCCTCGAGTGCTGCGATCCCCTCCCCGGCCCTCTCCACAGCTCACAGCTCCCCTCGAGTGCTGCGCTCCCCTCCCCGGCCCTCTCCACAGCTCACAGATCCCCTCGAGTGCTGCGCTCCCCTCCCCGGCCCTCTCCACAGCTCCCCTCGAGTGCTGCGCTCCCCTCCCGGCCCTCTCCACAGCTCCCCTCGAGTGCTGCGCTCCCCTCCACGGCCCTATCCACAGCTCTCCTCGAGTGCTGCGCTTCCCTCCCCGGCCCTCTCCACAGCTCCCCTCGAGTGCTGCGCTCCCCTCCCCGGCCCTATCCACAGCTCCCCTCGAGTGCTGCGCTCCCCTCCCCGGCCCTCTCCACAGCTCACAGATCCCCTCGAGTGTTGCGCTCCCCTCCCCGGCCCTCTCCACAGCTCACAGCTCCTCTCGAGTGCTGCGCTCCCCTCCCCGACCCTCTCCACAGCTCACAGCTCCCTTCGAGTGTTGCGCTCCCCTCCCCGGCCCTCTCCACAGCTCACAGCTCCTCTCGAGTGCTGCGCTCCCCTCCCCGGCCCTCTCCACAGCTCACAGATCCCCTCGAGTGCTCCCCTCCCCGGCCCTCTCCACAGCTCCGCTCGGGTGATGTGCTCCCCTCCACGACCCTCTCCACAGCTCCCCTCGAGTGCTGCGCTCCCCTCCCCGACCCTCTCCACAGCTCACAGCTCCCCTCGAGTGCTGCGCTCCCCTCCCCGACCCTCTCCACAGCTCACAGATCCCCTCGAGTGCTGCGCTCCCCTCGCCAACCCTCTCCACAGCTCACAGATCCCCTCGAGTGCTGCGCTCCCCTCCCCGGCCCTCTCCACAGCTCACAGCTCCCCTCGAGTGCTGCGCTTCCCTCCCCGACTCTCTCCACAGCTCACAGTTCCCCTCGAGTGCTGCGCTCCCCTCCCCGACCCTCTCCACAGCTCCCCTCGAGTGCTGCGCTCCCCTCCCCGACCCTCTCCACAGCTCCCCTCGAGTGATGTGCTCCCCTCCCGACCCTCTCCACAGATCTCCTCGAGTGCTGCGCTCCCCTCCCGACCCTCTCCACAGCTCACAGCTCCCCTCGAGTGCTGCGCTCCCCTCCCCGACCCTCTCCACAGCTCACAGCTCCCCTCGAGTGCTGCGCTCCCCTCGGCCGGCTGAGGCAGCCTTGTGGTCGGAGTTGGGCCGTGGCTGACCGCCGCGATACGGCAGACACGGCAGCCACGTCGCCCTTGGCAACGTCCTGTGGTTGCCGTTTTTGTGGGACAGAACACTGCAGCTGGTGTCTGGCGCTGTTTTCGTTAATATCAGACTAGGCAGCTCTGCCGGGCCACTGGCGGATCCAACGGGGGGGGGGGGGCGACATCGGAGCCATGCCCCCCTAAAAGATCGAAATCGGACGAACTTGTTTAATTTCCTCATGTTAAAAAATCAGTAACTTTTACCAAGGCAAGTTTATTTTAAAAATAATGATTGATTGGTGCACGAGGAAGCGAAACCCGATGAGTTTGTTTTGGAATTTGGTCAGACTTTCTCTGGTATTTGCCTCCCCCTCCCGACCGTCTGTATCCGCCCTGTTACTGGACTGTGTCCGGTGTGTGTACTGTGTCCGGTGCACTGTGTCCGGTGTGTGCACTGTGCGTGCACTCTGTGGGGATTCAGGATTGTCATCAGATGTCGCAAGCCCTCTCTCTTGTTTGTCGCGTCGCAGAGGCTGTGTGCTATCTGCTTCGGGGTTGATTAATCGTGTTGGTGTCATCGAGGATGTTACCAAGTGGTCAGTATTGCGCGTGAAAGTATGGTTTAACACGAGCCCTGGAGGGCCTCAGATAAGTACACGCCCTGGAGGGGGGGGGGCGGATTTCGCCTCCCCCCTATGATCTCGAAAACCACGCAACGTAGCGACAAGCGGAAAACGACGTTAGATAGCTCGAGACAAGCTCTTTCGAAAGTATTTCATTCATTTTTTTTTCAGGTCAATATTGAGGTCACCAGAGGTCATCAAGGGTCAGATTTGCAAATTTTCAAGACTTCGCTTCGAACACCCCCAAATATATCGGTAACTATGATAGTTAGCAGCAAACGGAAAAAAGCAATCGAAAGCCCTTGAAAAATGCAATCGACATAAGTGTCCTCAGATTTGAGCTCAGGTCAATAGTTTAGGCTCCAGAGGTCATCAAATGTCAAAAAGGTGATTTTTTTGCAAACTGTTTTTCGCAAATAACGTTTTACCTAATAAAGATAAATCAATAATGTTTACGCCATCGCGTTTGTCTTGTCAAGGCGCTTATAATCATATTCATGGTGACTGGGTTAGGTTAACTGAGAAATTTGACCTCAGGTCAAGGTCAAGTGATGACCCAAGTGGGTCAAGTTACATATTAGGAGACGAGTCTCGACGAGACAAACACATTAGTACCATTTTCTCTTCTCTATCTTCATTATGTCGATAGTTATTGACAAAAAAAGTGTTGGCGGTCACGAAATTGACCTGACCTTAGGTCACCGATATTAGAAATCCGAGATACGCAAATTGTTAATATCTATGACCTTATGAAGTTCTGCAAGATTGAAACTGATCGGCGTAAAACTGCGGCTGTGGTCCTACTGCAAACGTTTTGGAGTTGAGGTCATCACGTGACCTGATCTGGTGACCTGACCTGAGAATACTTGAGGCCAAGAATTTTACATAATATAGGAAGTTCATTTCTAAACAGGTGTGCAAAAAACGGCAGCATTGCGCGCTGCCATTGTTATGCTATCTTTGAAAAACCGGAGGGGTGGGCGGATTTCGCCCCCCCCCCTCTCCAGGGCGCGTGTTAAAGGGATGATACGGTTTTTCCCCAGAATAATTGAGTCACATAGTAAAACGTGCTTATAAAAGGTGGTTGAAGTCCCACGGTAGCCATATTTTTCTGGAAATGACCTCTTCTGCACGTAAGGACATTCCAAAGTGCGCGGTGATGCCACCGCGTATTTTCTGCAGGACCGGCTGAGGCAGAGCCAGTCATCTCTTTTATGCTAATAAAAACACCTCACTTATGGCACATTTCCGGTAAAATAAGCAATATTTGAAAGAAAATAAACTTGTTTTGTTCCAATGACAGCAGCAGTTACCTAGTTTTCCCATAAAATTATATATTTTTCATGAATTTCATGCCAAAAAATTAATACGCCACCACCAAATTCTCAACGCTAAAGGCCAGAGATAAGAAAAACACAAAAACACAAAACCTCAACGAACAGTATGTAGTAATACAAAGTCCCGTCAGTTTTGAATTGCATAATAATTTTGTGATCCAGTGTAGGACTTGCAGATAATTCAAAACTCTAAAATTGATCTTCTGATAAAAGTGGTGGACAGTAGTGCCGATCAAGTACTCGTTATCTGATACTAGTCTCGAAAAAAGCCCAAGTTTTAACGCTGATAATTGCTGAAATAATGGACTAAATGAGCATTGAGGTCCCTGTTATATGTCTTAAACGTGTTTAAAGCTCATACAACTGCAAAAGAGTGCATTTACTTTCAGGACGGAAGCCCGTATAATCCCCTAATGACCGCTTAGTAAAGTAGTTCGTGTGTGCAGGACGATGTAGGGTTAACGATGTATATGTACTGGATTTAAATTCTGAAAATGGTTAGTGTGTATTACATGATATGGTGCCCTGCGAGGCAATGTATTTGGCCGTTCATGTCCGTTGTCACATGTGTGCCGTTCACGTCCATGTGTGCCGTACAACCCAGGACGGGCCCATGAGGCTCTTTGTTGTACTGAAAATTTATGTCTTTTAAAAATGTATGTCTCTAGATGGCGCCTGGTCTCTGTGTAGCAATCGTGTCATGACGTGTTAAATGTGGACACGCCGCTTAACGCCGCTTAACGCCGCTTAACGCCGCTTAACGCCGCTTAACGCCGCTTAACGCCGCTTAACGCCGCTACTCGTGTCGTTTTGTCATGCCTTTCGACTATTAAAACTGGGATGGCAAAACAAAACTGGGATGGCATCCTTGAAGAGCAAGTAAAAAAAAAATGAAGTCTCCCACGGCTGGTCTCGAATTACTGCAACATCGAGGTACCGCATCGGACTAGACTATTGATCCATAGGTAGGCGTAGGAACAGGGCTTGGGGCCACGGCCCCTCACTTTTCCGCCATTTTTTGGGGCTAAAAACTGTATTTTGCTTCCGCGATTTATTTATTTATTTTCCGCCTTTTATTGTATTTTTCTTGGTGAGGAAAATTGTGTATGGCAAAAGGTTCGCCAAGGCGAGAAGAGCCCAAATCTGCAAAGAAATCTTACATACGGGGTTGGATTTATCTCCAGACGAGATCAAAGTTTCACTGGCCCCGTCACTTTTGTGACGTTCCTACGTCCCTGCATTGATCTATCTTGGATATATTAGGGTATCAGCAGCTACGTGCGCTGTCGTGACACCAAATTACTCTGAAGAAAAAATGTACCTGCAATAGGCACCATTACTTCGAAGGTATCATTGCGAACACAATAACTGACCCTTGCGACAAACAAATAGCACGGAAAATAGTTCGGCCCGTAATAGTTATGATAGTTAGGCCCTCGTGATATCAGGGACGTAGCTAGGGGTCATGAGCAGACCAGGGTACACTAGATAAAATGCGATTTTGTGACTACCCGACCTCCTCCCCCCCCCCCCCCCGGTCAACGATCGTTAACGAAATGGAGCGAAATTTGATCCGCCACTTACGTCCCCCCTGATAAAAATCCTGGCACCTGCCTGCGTGATATTTCCTTTCTTTAATGTGTCCATTTGTCAATACCTATCCGTTGAGGTTGGCGACGTAGTCATATTTGGACTCAGCGTCGAGTTGAGGCTGCTTTCAAACCACTCTAAATTTCGACACGCTGATCAAGAGTATGATATTCATTTCGCAATTAAAGCTCGTCTTCATGGTCAAATTCAAAGTCAACGGACGGGGACGCACCAACACGCCTGAGTTTTTCACCAGCTGACCAAAATAATGGACCAATTTGAATGCTCGTGTTCATATCAAGCCGTACTAAAACAAACCACAGAACCGTGGCTTTTGACCTTGAAGGTCAAATTCGCGGTGAAAACAACGATGGGTCGTTTGGAGACGGCCCGGATTTCCATTTATCTGGCCCGGATTATCTGGCCCGGATTTCCATTTTTCCCTGCTCTTTGTACTTTCAATTCATAAAGCGTGGCGTGTGTTATAGGAGCCTCTTTTGGTATATAAGTCGTCTTTTGGTATATAAGTCGTCTTTTGGTATATAAGTAATCATTTGACTAAATAAATATCACAGTTATTATCTCACCAAAACAAACGTTTGTTATCCCAATGCTTTCCTGGGTGATCCATTTCGCTTAATTTCAAGTGGCGGCGCGTCCATTACGGCACTTTAGGCAGTGCCTAACCAAAGTTGAAACCATATTCTTGCACTGTTTTGTAAGAGTTTCGTTGTCTAAAATCATAGGAAAATACCATAGAAAGTGTTCCTGACACATCTTTTGCGTTCAAATGGCAAGAAATTAACCATGCTAACCTATGCAGAGTAAGAATGCGTACTAAAATTTACATTATTACATGCTTATGATGCAGTTTTAATTTAGCTGCATTCGTGCTTGGTTTTCCGTATCAAAAACAAAGGCTGCCAAAGCGGCGAAAACTTGGGCACTAAGGCACGCCGCCTAAGCCAGCTTAAGCCAAAGTGTTTGGCTAAAAGTCTTGGCTAGGACCAGTATATCGCCAATATGTTTGGCATAAATGGTAGGCCTCACCATTTGCGCTTAAAGAGGCGCAAGCAAATGCTCGTGTTCAGCGTATATACATTGGACAACTGATGTACGCCAGGCGCTCGCTGCGCTGCGGCATTAAAACGTCATTATCTCCCAAAGTCCTGCATGAATTTCAGCGAAATTTTATAGAAAGACGTGTAGTTGATGCAGCATCAAGTACTGTAAGCTTCATGTCGATATCTATTATGTTTTTTTCAGATATAGAGAAAATCCAGAAGGGGGCAGATTCCCCCCTCCGTAATGACTGTAAAGGTTAGGTCAGGTTCGATTATGTTATACAAATTGTTTCCGACTACGCCCGGAAAACGAACGTCAGTTGTCTACGAAACCCCCCCCCCCCATCCCTCGGGGAGTGCCGCAGCGCAGCGACTAGCGAGCACCTGGTGAAAATCTATTTACCCTCGTGTTCATCGGGTGCGGCTAATTATGACTTGGGACAATGTGATCTGCGCATGCGCTGTGATGTACCTGTGCTATTTGGCTCGAGGCGAGAGAGATATATAGCGTGATCACAGCAGAGTTATCATCAATTTTATTAGCATTAATATATATTAGAAAGGAAAAACTCAAAGAAGTAGTCATATGCACAGATTCGTCCGCCTCGCTCTTTGCCATTTCCTCGATTCGTGATTGCAGAAACCCGATAGTCTTCAAAATTCGACAGCTAATCAAATATTTAAACAACAAACATAGAACAATCAAGTTTCTCTGGATCCCGGGAAACGAGGAAGCCGACAGACTTGCGAAATTAAGCCTATAATTGCCTTCAGAAAACCATTTTCCAAGCCCTGTATCAGACGTTTTAAATTATATAAATCTACCATTTAGCATATTGCGCCAGCGCGAGATATTGCGCCAGCGCCAAAGCTGCTCCGCATTTTCACCTTCATCCGATCAAGCAAAAAGTCAAACATTGTATATCTAGTCAACAGAATTGTAGAGAAAAAGAAATATTATTAGCACGCCTCCGCCTCGGTCATACAACAATTACGCATTATTATATTCTAGACAATCTTCCGCCCCCAAATTGCCAACACTGCCCAGGTTATCCGCGTTATACAATTGCACATTTTCTTATTACTTGCCCTGGGCACAATGTCAAACGTCAGAAAATAATAGATTACACGCAACAAAATCAAATCACATTAAATCTTCAAACGCTGTTAGGTGATAATTATCCTGAATTGATTGGCCTCCTTTTTTATTTTATTTACCAAACACGATTAGTTAATCAAATATAACAGGGTCTTTTTGCCTAGCGCAATTTTGTCTTTCTGCGCAGGTTTTTCCCCTTTGCGTTAGACGATGTTTTTTTTATTATTTAGGACTTTTCTCCCAGCAAAATACATCGCACAACCAGGTCTCGCCGGGGTGCCTGAGCCAGGGAGACTGGCAACAGTCTCCCGTTGCTGCAATGATGGCGCCCCGGCTCCGGCAACACTGACACCGTTTCACAAGTGTATGTTCAAGTGTATGTGTGTCTGTGTGAGTATGGAATAAAATGTGTATGCATGTGTGTCTCGTGTTTGATTAAATTTTGACTTTGAACGAAAAACTTAACGTAAGATGACATTAGATTTACTTTGAACAATTCACTTAACGTAAAATAGATTCCCTAGCTTGCTCCGGGTTCACATAAACCGGTTAACGTAATTCTTTTCCTGGCAAATTGCCAGAAGTAATCTCCCCCCCCCCCCCGGAATATGGTTTTAGGCAGCTCCGGGAAAAAAAGCTCGGGGCGCCTCCGCGCGGAGAAACGAGATGCGATCCGAGCCGCGGGTGCGGCCGGTGTCACGTGAAGTTAAATCTTCACCCTGTACGCCGTAGGAATTTGGCTGGGTTACGTGAACAAAGATATTGAATCACAACAAGATAATTGAACGACCTGTCTTTTGGAAGCAGTTGCATCCAATTCGGTTTGATGGAATCTGAAATATGACTTCCCGAAAATGGGTCATTTAACACGTGCATTAGGTATTGCCCAAAAGCGTTGCCTAACCAGTCACAGAAGGCTGGCGCCGCCACTGTTAATTTATCCAGCCACCAGCTGCGCACTGCGCCGATCTGTTGGTGCTGCGTCAGCGCGGCGGTGTGATTGGTGGCGCCCCTGGCCCGCAGTGGGAGATTTCAGCGCTGACAAGGTAGACCCTTTAACCCTCGCCTACGGGGGGGGGGGGGGGGGCGGGCCTGACAGGCCCCCCTGAGGTTTTCTTGAATACATGTTTACACATGCAGCGCATCTTGCTGAAACCTTTGGTTGCTGAGTTTACAACAATTATACGTATGCTGTACAAATTTAATTGAAATTGCTAAAGCAGTTTGGGAGATAATCATGTTTTGATGACGTCATGTTGGTGGAAAAACGATACATATTTGAAAAATGGTAGAAAACAGAGTTTTAAAGGAAATTGCAAACGCAATTCACCAAAGATGCACAATGGCATTCTCTTTAAAATGGCAATCTCGGATTTACAACATTTTGCGTTTTTGACCTCTAAAATAAAAACAAACTGTTTTTTTTTTAAATCCCCACAAAATCAAAATTTTCGAAGATTTTAGAAAAAAAACGAATACATATGAGAGAACTGAGTATGGATAATACCCATACCAAATTTCAAAGCAATATCTTTATTTTTGACTGAGTGATGGCTCCCTAAGTGTAAGAAACTGATGACGTCATTTAAAAAAAAAAACTTTTTTGACTCTTTTTGACAAGATACGAACAAATAATTACCTTATCTGTATTTCTGAGCCAAAACTGGTCTAGGAACATGCCTTTTTATTTACATTTATCAATTTCTAATTTTGAGGTTTTCTGAAGAGCAAAATCGCTGTTCTGGACGTGGTAAATCCGAGGTCATTCACTTGACCTGCAAGGTCACCCGTTGACCTGAAACCTAAAAGTCGCATACTGTTAGATTCCTCTCATGACAGGAAACATGCTGGTTTTACCGCATTGCTCTAAGTTGCTTGGTTTGGAAGCTAACAGGGGGCCTGTCAGCCCCCCCCGTAGGGCGAAGGTGAAAAAAAAACTCCCGTAGGGCGAGGGTTAACACGCTGAGTGGAGCGCCCCACCCCACCCACCCCACCCCACCCACCCACCCACCCACCCACCCACCCACCCACCCCACCCCACCCCACCCACCCACCCACCCACCCACCCACCCCACCCCACCCCGCCCCGCCCCACCCCACCCCACCCCACCCCACCCCACCCCACCCCACCCCACCCCACCCCACCCCACCCCACCCTACCCTACCCCACCCACCCACCGACCCACCGCTCCACCGCTCCGCCCCGCCCCGCCACCGCCCCGCCCCGCCCCGCCCCGCCCCGCACCACCCCATCCCGCCCGCTCCGCCCCGCCCTGCCTCAATAGTCTGGTCGGAGGCCGGGCGGCCGGCGCCGCTGCCCGCCTCTGCCGACGCCGAAGGGGTGGTGTAGCCCCCCACCCCCGCCGGCGCCGAGCGGGGAGGTACAGACCCCCCCCCCCCCCAGGGGCCGTCGCAGCCCTGTTTTTTTTTGGGGGGGGGGACTTGGCAAGGGGGCCCGCGGTTGGTCTGAAACGGCCCTCGGTCGGTGCGAGAGGCCCTACGCTCAATGCTGATTTGAAAGGGTATTTTTACACATGAGGCTTGTTTTTTAAACTCTATGGTTTGTGTCGGTCGGAAAGCGGCCTTCAGACAGTCTGGGAGGGTATTTTCAGGCATTCGGTATTCCAAGACAGATCGGCAGGGCCAGCCCAAAATACACTGCATTTCAAGTTTCGATCAAAAATCCGTTGTCATGGGTATTAACATGGACATAGGAACGTCACGAAAAGTGTGTGTGTGTGGGGGGGGGGGGGGGGGGAGGCAGTCAAACTTTGATCTAGTATTGAGATAACCACCCCCTATGCAAGATTTATTTGCAGATTCGGGCTCTTCTAGTCTTAGCGAACCTTTTGCATAAAACAAAATCGCCGAACAAAAGACAATATTTTAGCCAAAAAAGGCCGAAAAGTGAGGGGGCCATGGCCCCCGCCCCCAGTTCATACGCCTATGTAGGTATATGAGGCGCTGAATCACGTTGTGGCAAGTTTCAGCTCCCTTGATGGAACAGTTACGGAGTTATCGCCACCGGCATTTCCGTGAGTTCACGATGCAAGGCTTTCTTCTAAGCCAAAACGCTGCCACCGATTAAAGGAAATAGTTCACCTTCGGGAAATTTTCAGAACACGATTTTATTATATTTTTGAAT
>JAXIVJ010010836.1:0-10000 GCA_036785665.1 Chirona hameri | reverse complement strand
GGGGAGGGGGGGGGGGGGGGGGGGGGTACAGTGCATCAAGGGCGGATCCAGAATGGGTGGTTTGGGTCAGTTGTGGGGGGGGGGGGGCAAATCCGAAAAAGTCTCACACAATTCCGAAAACTCATCGGGTTTCACTTACTTGTGCATCGATATCTGATTTAAAGCCAACTTTCCTTAGTAAAAGTTGCTTAGATTTTATATTATCTCAGGAAATGTGTCCAATTTGCGCCGATTTCAGGTGGTTGGGGGGGGGGGGGGCATGGTCCCGTGCCCCCCCACCCCCACCCCCTGGATCCGCCAGAGTGATTGGCACCCTAATTTTCGGCGATAACTTTTGAATGCATCACAGTGGCGGATCCAGGATTTTCTAAGGCAGGGGGCTTCAGGCCCGAGGGCGGCATATTTCCTCGGTAACAGGGGCGGCATGGCCCAAAGGGGCGGCAATATGCCTCTTCCTTAACCCGCGCCCCCCCGGGGGGGGGGGGGGCAAAATCTGCCCCTCTTGGATTTTCTCAGTATCTTGAAAACTATGATAGATATTGACGTGAAACGTTCCGTACCTTATGTTGCATCCATTTTACGTCTTCTCTCAACATGTCAGTTGGGCAAACTACAGAGGCGATACAAAATAGATCAATTCATTTTTAGATTTTGTTATGCCCATATTTGGGCATACATGCAGTATCCAACTGTGAGGCCTGTCATTAGGACAATTCGGAGCAACATACGCATACTCGGAGGTTAAAAAGTATCGGAGAACATGTTGTCCATCAATATATCGGAATATTTATCGGAATATTAAATGTGACCATATTCGGTAATTCCCCCTATTCCACGTAAATGACGATCTAAATATTGATTCCGCGACGCAACGACCACAGTGTGAAATACATTTGTAGATCGGTAGTCAGCCGGCTAATCCAATTTTAGATCATGAAGTCAGGTGGCGAATCAAAATTAAATCGCTGAGGCTGCTGCGAGTGCCGAAATTGAGATCGCCGACCCTTACTTTGGCCATATCTGCCAAAGTAGGGATCTGATCATACAAGTACAAGACAATATGATGGCGCGATTCGTGCAGTTTCAACCGAAAAAAAGCCAGGGGTGATGGGCATTTTTTTAGGGGGATAGGGTGTTTGAAGGTGTGAATGTCAAGAAAACAATACATTTTTAGATCGGATCTCCTTATAATGGCATGTTCCGCCCATTTTGATGACGTCACGACCTAATTTTTGATCGATCCACTTTTAGATCGCCTCCCCGTAGTTTGCCCAACTGATGTCACTTAAATTAGTGAAGTAGTTAAGGAGATAATAACGTTTAAGTGACGTCAGGTCATGCCATTTTTGGTGGAAAAAAAAACGATAAATGTTTGAAAAACCGTAGACAATCGAGTTGTAAAGCAAATTGAAGAAAACAAATCAAATGAAAGAAAATTCAATTTTCTTCAAAAAGGCTATCTCGGATTTGCATTTTTGTTAGTTTTGGACAACAAACTGATTTGTTTAGGAAAAATCCCACAAGATATAAATTTTCAAAGATATAACAAAATGTAATATATATATATATATATATATATATATATATATATATATATGTATATATATATATATATATATATATATATATATATATATATATATATATATATATATATATATATATATATATATATATATATACATATATATATATATATATATATATATATATATATATATATATATATATATATATATATATATATATATATATATATATATATATATATATATATATATATATATATATATATATATATATATATATATATATATATATATATATATATATATATATATATATATATATATATATATATATATATATATATATATATATATATATATATATATATATATATATATATATATATATATATATATATATATATATATATATATATATATATGTATATATATATATATATATATATATATATATATATATATATATATATATATATATATATATATATATATATATATCTATCTATCTATCTATCTATCTATCTATCTATCTATCTATCTATCTATCTATCTATCTATCTATCTATCTATCTATCTATCTATCTATCTATCTATCTATCTATCTATCTAGCTAGCTAGCTAGCTATCTATCTATCTATCTATCTATCTATCTATCTATCTATCTATCTATCTATCTATCTATCTATCTATCTATCTATCTATCTATCTATCTATCTATCTATCTATCTATCTATCTATCTATCTATCTATCTATCTATCTATCTATCTATCTATCTATCTATCTATCTATCTATCTATATATATATATATATATATATATATATATATATATATATATATATATATATATATATATATATATATATATATTGGATAACCAAGTATGAACGATACCCACACCAAAATTCAAAGTAAAATCTTATTTAATTGCAAAGCACGGGGGACGCTGTAGCGCCCAAAGTTTGCGTCTGATTGCAACACAAATGGTCTCAAACGATGCCCCCTGCCCATTTCCAGGATGACAAGCATTCTTAGAGTACATTTGTTACCCGTGACCTTCAAGGTCAAAGGACGGGGAACGCTGTAGCGCCCAACTTTGGGTGCTAACTTGAAGGTCACGGGGCACACCTCTAAGAATGCTTATCATTCTGGAAATGGAAAGGACGGGGGAAAAATGCCGTCCTTTGACCCTGAATTTGACATTAAAGGTCATGGGGTTTGACCTTGAAGGTCACGGGGCACAACTCTGAACATTCTTGTCATCTTGGAACTGGCACAAGGAATCGTTTGAGACCAATTTGTCGCGATCGGACGGTAACTTTGGGCGCTACAGCGTTCCCCATCGTTTGGCCTTGAATTTGATCTTGAAGAAGACCAGTAAGGTCAAAATGGACCCGATTTTTGTAAAGCAGGAGGTTCGTTTTGACCTTAGTCCTTAGGACCAAATCGCGTACAAATCGGTGACCGACACTGAAAACGTTTCTGTGGAGCTGTGGACATCATGGACATTGGACATTCATCCAAACTATTTTTAGGCGCCCCGAGTGTGAAAGGTACAATACGTCAGCACCTTCAACGCCTCGCCAGGCATATTACAAAAGTGTCACGGTTATTTCATGGGGGTCCAGGCCTCTTCGTAGGCGCCATCCAGGGCGCTATCGGGAGTGTGGGGAGGGGGCAAAAGCGTGTTATTGGTTTCGAAGGTCACGGATGCCCGGTCGCTGTCGGAGGGAAGCTGAAGGCGTCAGGGTGCCACCATTCTGAGTGCACCGGGGCACCGCATCGCTTTCGGGCCGGCAAGGTGCCATCCGGGGCGGTATGATACCTTCCGAGGGTAGCAAGAGATGCTTTCCGAAGGTGGCAAGACGTCTTCCGAACTCCGAAGGCGGCACATTGCACTCTGAGGGCGACACAATGTCTTCCGAGGGCGGCAAAATGTTTTCCGAGGGCGACATGATGCTTTCCAAGGGCGGCATAATGAGCTCTGAGGGCGGCAAGATGTCTTCCAAGGGCGGTAATATGTCTCCGAAGGCGGCATGATGCCTTCCAAGAGCAACATAATGCGCTCTGAGGGCAGCAGGATGCCTTCCGAGGGCGGCATATTGCACTCCAGAGGCGGCATAATGTGCTCTGAGGGCGGTAAGATGCCTTCCGAGGGCCACAAAACATCTTCCGAGGTCGGCATAATGCACATCCGAGGACGGCAAAATGTCTTCCGAGGGCGGCAAGATGTTTTCCGAAGGCGGCATGATGCTTTCCGAGGGCGGCATAATGCTCTCTGGATTCTGAGGAGGGCATGATGCCTTCCGAGGGCGGCAAGATGTCTTCCGAGGGCGGCATGAAGCCTTCCAAGAGCGGCATCATGCGCTCTTAGGGCGGCAGGATGCCTTCCGAGGGCGACAAGACATCTTCCGAGGGCGGCATAATGCACTCCGAGGGCGGCAAAATGTCTTCCGAGGGCGACACAATGTTTTCCGAGGGCGACACGATGTTTTCCGAGGGCGGCATGATGCCTTCCGAGGGCTGGCATGATGCCTTCCGAGGGCTGGCATGATGCCTTCCGAGGGCGGCGATGTACCTTCTGAGAGCGGCATAATGCGTTGTGAGGTCGGCAAGCTGTCTTCTGAGGGTGCCAGGGTGCCTGTCAACAGTGCTACGACTATGTCGGTAGACAAAGGCGCCCTGGCGGCCTCCCGAGAACGCTACAGCGCCTTCGGCGCCGGCAAATGCTTTGCAAGAACGTCGTCGCGGCGCCTTCGGCGCCGCGGTGCCCGAGGGCGTCGTTTTCTAAGGCAGGGGGCTTCAGCCCCTACGCCCCCCCCCCTCGATCCGCTACTGATGCATCATAAGGTATGGACTGATGGTATGGACTGATATCCGCTACTGATGCTGGCAGAAGGTATGGACAAATTTCTCGCAATGGACGTTTCAGGCCCTGCACTAATTTTATTATAAAAGTTGGTTAGTGTCACACGCAAATTTAGGGCGCTTTCCATTCACTCGTAATGTTAAACACAATACGAGCTCGGATTAGAGGCTAACGTCCGGTCGCTCTGTAGTTCCGCCGTTGACTCCGCCCACAACTTGCAACCGACCGGTTACTGATCGGGCAGCGCCGGTACAAGGTCAGCCATTGAATTTCGTTTCGTATTGAGTTTTGATGGTGAACATTCCCTTGGTTAAGTTGCTTAATTATTATTTTAAAATCAGGGAATGTGTCAATTTGTGGCCGATTTCGGGCGGTTTGAGGTATGACCTCTTTGCCCCCCCCCCCCCTCGCCAGCTGCTGGATCTGCCAGTGGCCTTAAACTAAGACAAGCTACTTGATAAGCACATGAGCGCTCAACATGTTCGACTGAAGTTTTATGCGTTGCTGTTTTCTGAAGTTGTCTTTTTTGCTTTTTTTTTCTATTTTTTATATTTAGTCTTTGCAAACTTATGACGGATCGTTTCGCGTAAAGCGCCTCCACATTCAATAGTCTATACGTCAGTGAATTACCTCGAATGTATGTGTTTGCAATGTAATTTGTCACAAACGTGAGCAATCGGGGCAACGTAAAATGTTGAGGGCCCGAAGTTTCGCGTTGCCTCTTCTTCATTGTGTTGCTGCTGGGACCTTCGAGGAGCCTTGTGCGTGCAACTAAAATTGTTAACCCGCGCACCGACAGGGTCCGCGCCAACTTCGAACCGACAGGGGGGGGGGGATACCTGCCCTCTAAGATTAAAAAAATGAAACATAGCGACAGACATAACAAAAATGTTAGATAGCTCGAAACAAGGTATTATGAAAGTACTAAGTTCATTTTTAGGCCAGGTCATTATGGAGGTTAACAGAGGTCAACAAAAGTAAAATTTCGGCCATATATGGATGGTATCCTTACCAAAAACAGTATATATCTCGAAAACAAAAAGAGACACGCTTGAAAAAGAAAAGAGAGACGCGAAAACGACGCGCTAAAAACGTCCGAAGGAAAATGTTTTTTGTTGTCACTCAGGCTCCATCAGATTTAATCTAAGGTCAATAGCTCAGGGAGGCCATCGAACTTGAAACATTCTAAAAATCGCGGAATTGTTTTTAGGGAATAACTTTTGACATACGCGTGATAAAGTGATGCCTACAGTTTTCACCATTGTGTTTCTCCGTCGAGACGCATCGAATAGTATATCGTATGACCATGACCTAGTTGGGTAATTCCCCAAATTTACCTGACCTGTGCTCAGGTCAAGTTGAAATTTTACATCAATCAACGCGTCTCGACGAGCCAAACACAATGTTGAGAACTACATTACTCTACCTTGATTTGGCAAATAGTTATTGAAGAAAAACCACGCATGACCTCGGGGCCACCTGAGTTGACCTCGTAGAGGTCACAGAACAAAAATGTGACTTGGGTCTTTGCATGCGGCACCATAATGGTGTATCTGGTGAAAACTGGTCAAATTTAAGCATTTACTGTGGATTTATACGTGTTTTCATTTGTATCCATTTACTTATAATCACGAGGTCACGAAATTGATCTGACCTTAGGTCACCGATATGCACAATTCAAGATAAACGAATTGTAGGTACTTATGGCCTAATTAAGTCCTGTGAGTTTGAAACCGCTCGGCCAATCACTCTGGCTTTGGCACGACCACAAACTTTCAGAAACTTGCTTGGAGGTGGAGTCACTTAACATGAACTGTTGACCTGACCTGAGATGACTCGAGATAGCAAAATACAAACAATGTGGATAATTGATGCCCGAATAGCTATGCTAAGTTTGGCGGCGCTGCACATCGCCGTTTTCCCAATATTTACGAAAACTTCAGGTGGGCGGATATCCGCACCCCACGTCGGTGCGCGCGTTAATACTTCACATGGTGCCAAAGGGAGTCAGTTGCCGCAAATTATTTTGTATCAGACTACATACTTATTAGTCAATTTACGCATGGGGTCTGTTCAACATGGGTCTGTCTGACGTTTGTTTTGCGATCATTTAGGGCCCCTGCAAAATATAGAGGCCTAAATCCGCCGAGGAGATACCATTTCGCGTTTTGTTGTTGTTGGGGGGGGGGGGGGGGTTGGCCGAGGGGGCCCCCTGGGGATGACGTGCCCCCCCCCCCCTTGCCGAAGGTCTGGCTGCGCCCCTGGGATACACGCGTACCTACTCAATCAATTTTGCCACCCCTGGCAGAAGTCTGTGGCGCCGCCCCTGGCAGAGCACCATGTGACACCATGGATGGCGTTCAGGGCGTACATATCAGTGCATCATGTTCTCATCGTACATAGGTAGTGGAAGGGGAGACCAGGGCTAAATGCATCACGGGTTGAATGCATCAGAGCTTATAACTCAAAAACTACCCTTCAGATGGAAACGCCAGTGGGTCTACAAGAAACGCGCATACGCAAACCCTTTGCAAGTTGCAACGGCGAAACAAGCTCTGTTAGAAGCTGGCTGACCTGGCAGACGCCGAAAGAGTGATTTTTGAGGAAGAAAGTAAATGTTTGCCAATCAATACACAATATAGTGGACTCTTTGCAACTTCAGGTGTTGTGAAACGGGCATAATATTTTCGTAGAATGTGCTTCTGGCGTTAAAACGACGGAATATCTTGTCTGAACTGCTTAAGCTTCCACCACTTTTGCGCTCAAAACAAATCAAAGTGGGGATGGGGCAAATTGAATCATTTGTGAAGGGGCAGGTTGCAACGCCAAGTTAATATGACATAAATAACGAACATTAATTAATAGCGTGGAATATATAGTAATACAAATAATATGATGTTAAATATAATTTAATAGTGAATACGAGTATAATTGATATACAATACAGTGACCAATAAAACAACTTTTTTTTAATATGAGTACGTTTTTGCTATTCATTGTATACGTTATTCATTGTATACGTTAGGGGTAGATGCAACCTGCCCCGGTAGCGGGTTAAATGCATCACTTGCAGAGCTTTCTTAAAATTGTCGCTTTACCTACTTATTTATATTTTTACAATACAAATGAATATGTACCTATTTTGGTGGAGAAAAGGCACACTTTTCCTACAGAAATGTCCGATTTAATATATCTTCCACGAGTCGACGGCTAGGACGGTAAATGTAAACATTGATGCATTCAGCCCCGGTCTCCCCTATACCGTACCTGCAGCGGGTACGGTGTGGGTACTCCCGCGGCAGCTCGAATCCCTCGAGTGGTGTGTCTGTGCGTGTTATTCCACGAGCAGCAGTCGTTGGCGCCATGCCTGACGTGGTGGCTAGGTTATCGTTCTGACCGTGGTGGCTAGGTTATCGTTGACGTGGTGGCAGCGTTCTGCCCTTATCGGAGTCGGACGGAGGCGCTTACTAATAGATATCTGCGCCCTTGGTCGTGACCGCTGTCGGGCAGAACGCTGTCTTTTAGTACAGCGCAGTGCAGTGTAGTGCGGTGTAGTGCGGTGCACGGTGGTGAACTGTGGTACAATGTAGTGCGTTGCAGTACTGTGTAGTGCGTTGCAGTACTGTGTAGTGCAGTGTAACACACGGTGGTGAACTGTGCTACAATGTAGTGCAGGATAGTGTCGGGTAGTGTTTTGCAGTGCAGTGTAATGCATTGCAGTGTAGTGGAATGCCATACATTGCAGTGTAGCATAGCATGCCACCAGCGTGTTGCAGCCGCCGCCGCTGCCGCCGCCGCCGCCGTCTGCAGGCCGTCGCTTGCCAAAGTGAGTCGGTGGCGGGACAGCGGGACAGCGGGACAGCGGGACAGCGGGACACAGCTCGGCGGTGTCGGCCGGACGGCCGGCGCAGCGTCACTGGTCGATGACGACAGGACCACTGTGTGCGGCGAGGCTATTGTCAGGGTCTTTATCAGGGGCTGACGGTGGCAGCTGCAGGAGTGGGTCTCTGTGTGTGTGTGGTGAGTCTATTGTCAGGGCCTTTATCAGGGGCTGACGGTGGCAGCTGCAGGAGTGGGTCTCTGTATGTGTGGTGAGTCTATCGTCAGGGTCTTTATCAGGGGGCTGACGTTGGCAGCTGCAGGAGTGGGTCTCTGTGTGTGTGTGGTGAGTCTATTGTCAGGGCCTTTATCAGGGGCTGACGGTGGCAGCTGCAGGAGTGGGTCTCTGTATGTGTGGTGAGTCTATCGTCAGGGCCTTTATCAGGGGCTGACGGTGGCAGCTGCAGGAGTGGGTCTCTGTGTGTGTGTGGTGAGTCTATTGTCAGGGCCTTTATCAGGGGCTGACGGTGGCAGCTGCAGGAGTGGGTCTCTGTGTGTGTGTGGTGAGGCTATCGTCAGGGTCTTTATCAGGGGGCTGACGTTGGCAGCTGCAGGAGTGGATCTCTGTATGTGTGGTGAGACTATTGTCAGGGCCTTTATCAGGGGCTGACGTTGGCAGCTGCAGGAGTGGGTCTCTGTGTGTGTGTGGTGAGGCTATCGTCAGGGTCTTTATCAGGGGGATGACGTTGGCAGCTGCAGGAGTGGATCTCTGTGTGTGTGTGGTGAGTCTATCGTCAGGGTCTTTATCAGGGGGATGACGTTGGCAGCTGCAGGAGTGGGTCTCTGTATGTGTGGTGAGTCTATCGTCAGGGTCTTTATCAGGGGGCTGACGGTGGCAGCTGCAGGAGTGGGTCTGTGTGTGTGTGTGGTGAGACTATCGTCAGGGTCTTTATCAGGGGGATGACGGTGGCAGCTGCAGGAGTGGATCTCTGTGTGTGTGTGGCGAGTCTATCGTCAGGGTCTTTATCAGGGGGCTGACGGTGGCAGCTGCAGGAGTGGGTCTCTGTGTGTGTGGTGAGTCTATTGTCAGGGCCTTTATCAGGGGCTGACGTTGGCAGCTGCAGGAGTGGGTCTCTGTGTGTGTGGTGAGTCTATTGTCAGGGTCTTTATCAGGGGGCTGACGTTGGCAGCTGCAGGAGTGGATCTCTGTATGTGTGGTGAGACTATTGTCAGGGCCTTTATCAGGGGCTGACGTTGGCAGCTGCAGGAGTGGGTCTCTGTGTGTGTGTGGTGAGGCTATCGTCAGGGTCTTTATCAGGGGGATGACGTTGGCAGCTGCAGGAGTGGGTCTCTGTGTGTGTGGTGAGTCTATTGTCAGGGCCTTTATCAGGGGCTGACGGTGGCAGCTGCAGGAGTGGGTCTCTGTGTGTGTGTGGTGAGGCTATCGTCAGGGCCTTTATCAGGGGGATGACGGTGGCAGCTGCAGGAGTGGATCTCTGTGTGTGTGTGGTGAGACTATCGTCAGGGCCTTTATCAGGGGGATGACGGTGGCAGCTGCAGGAGTGGGTCTCTGTGTATGTGTGGTGAGTCTATCGTCAGGGTCTTTATCAGGGGGATGACGGTGGCAGCTGCAGGAGTGGATCTCTGTGTGTGTGTGGTGAGACTATCGTCAGGGTCTTTATCAGGGGCTGACGTTGGCAGCTGCAGGAGTGGGTCTCTGTGTGTGTGTGGTGAGTCTATCGTCAGGGTCTTTATCAGGGGGATGACGGTGGCAGCTGCAGGA
>JAXIVJ010010835.1:0-45794 GCA_036785665.1 Chirona hameri | reverse complement strand
ATATATATATATATATATATATATATATATATATATATATATATATATATATATATATATATATATATATATATATATATATATATATATATATATATATATATATATATATATATATATATATATATATATATATATATATATATATATATATATATATATATATATATATATATATATATATATATATATGTGCTGATGATAGTCACCGATCGGATCATCACGGCCCCCGATGGCGGGGAAATCATGCTTTTATGTCTCATCTACCTGAGTAAATGCTTTGATGTTATTGACCACAATATTCTGTTAAGGAAACTGCAGCTCTACGGAGTTGACACCACCTGGTTCCAACATGAACGGAACGGGAACGGAACGGGAACGGAACGGGAACGGAACGGGAACGGAACGGGAACGGAACGGGAACGGAACGGGAACGGAACGGGAACAAAACGGGAACGGAACGGGTTCGGAACGGGAACGGAACTGGGACGGAACAGGAACGGAACGGGAACGGAACGGGAACGGAATGGTGTGCAGGCTATATGATCCTGATCATTTGGGTTAAATTTCACAGTTACTACTTAACCCTCCCAATACGGGGGAGGGGCTGACAGCCCCCCTCCTGAGGTTTTTCTTGAATAACTTTTACACATACAGTGCATCGTTCTTACATTTTCGGTAGCTGATTTGACAACTATTATACATTTGCTGTACACATTTAATTGAAATTAGTAAAGTAGTTTGGGAGATAATGATGTTTTGATGACGTCATGTTGGTAAAAAAATGAGAAATATTGGAAAAATCGTAGAAAACAGAGTTTTAAAGAAAATTGTAAACGCAATTCACCAAAGATACACAATGGCATTCTCTTAAAAATGGCAATCTCGGATTTTGAAACTTTACTACGCCGAAGATCAAATGGTAAAAAGTCAAATGGATTAAAGTCGACATAACATTGAAATAGAATAGCAAAGGAGAGAAAAGGACTGTATCAAGTCGAAACAAATACAAATCAAAATGAACATTGTCATCTAAAAAAAACTAAAATAGTGAGAGAAAAATTGTTATGGTAACAGTAAAACCTCAATGGTACGTGTTGCTAAACATTGGTATCTTTTAGCATAACATAATACGCGAGTTATTGGGCAGGATATTCTTTTGCCCCCCCCCCCACTCCCCCTCTTTGCGCTATAATGCGATATATCGAAAACCAAAGCATTAGCGGATCCAGAACGGATGATTTGGGGGACCAAATCTAGTCTTACACAATTATGAACATTGGACGGATTTCGCTGGATTATGTATTGATAGCTGATTTAAAAACAAATGCTCCTCCGTAAAAGTTGATATATTTTCTCATATATCAGGAAATGTGTCAATGTTTATCCAATTTCAGGCGGTTTGAGTTGGGGGGGGGGGGGGGGTGTCCCCTTGGCCCCTTCCCCTGGATATCCCGATTAACCAACGCCATTATCGTCATTAAACGTTTAATGCATCCACTCTCATCAATTGCAAATGATGACCTAAGAAAAAATAAGATCATAGTAGATCGACCGCCAATGACGTCAGAATGATATCATGCTCTAAGTTGTTTGTTGTTGAAACAATAAGGTTGTACGAAAAATTAAGACAAAAGTAAAGTTTATAAGATAAACTTAATTGCAATATTTCAAACAACTTACAACAGACTCGGCTATCAACTGTGGAGCCTTACCATGTACCTATTACCCATGCTAGTCCGTTTCTGCCTTGCACTTCGATTTTTATAGAACAAACAATGTTGTAAGGCCATTTTTTGTGTTCTAGGCAAAAAGGGACCGATGGACATGCCCTTTAACCCCATATGACCGTAATTAATAGGTTGAACTCGTGAACTCGAACGACCTTGGCCTGACCCAACGTCACCAACAGCTTATAATTGCAATCAGAAGTGTCAGACACACGACTCATACCGGTTTATTGCCTACTGATGCCTTCCATAACGTTTCTTTTACGTTATAACCACATCCACCGAGACCCTCATGACACGGACAAACATGTTCTCTTTGCACTGACCAGTCACCGTCATCAGTGACCCCGACGTTAACAACAACGTGGTTCTCTCGACAAATTTTACACGGCTATCAGGTACCGTTCGAATGTTAAAATCAGTCTAATAGATCTGAGATCCAATGGAAGTGGGGGCAAGAGCAGTCCTCCCTCACAGTAAGTCGCGTTATGGAAAATACTGGAGACGAGTTACTCTCAAGACGAGATCAAAGTTTAATTTTCCATCCAACTTTCCGTGACATTGCCACATCCCTAAGCATATATAGGAGCAGAGTATAGTGCAGGTCTGTATCATCAGCAAAAAGTAGTATTTTTGCATCATCGCAGGCTATGTGTAAGGACTGGGGACAGGCCGGAAAATGTTTTCCGGGCTCTGACTCGGCTGCGGCTGCGGCTGCGGCTCTGGCCAGCCAGTGGGCTGCCTGCTGTCCGCAGACGGGCGTGGCTCCTCCTCCCCGTCCGCCTGCCTCCCGGCGGCGGCTCCACCTGGGTATAAAGCCGGCCGTCACACGTCCACAGACACCACAGTCACCAGCGAGTTCAACCATGAAAGTCCTGGTGAGAATACACCCCTGTATACGAGTAACTGTGAAATTCATTAGTCACATCCTATAACACTATTACCTACTTCTTGATATCGCCTAACTGGAAAATTTAATTAGTATTGGAATACAATTACAGAGCCCTTTTTGCCCCAATAATGCAAAATACCTTCGCATATATTATACCAAAGAGAAGGTGGCTCATACTTTGGCATTAACTAAACATGTTTGCATCGTGTTAACCGTTTGCATAATTTAATTATTAGTGGAATACAATTACCGAGCCGTTTTTGCCCCAATAATGCACATTATTTTCGCATATATTATACCACAGAGAGGGTGGATCATACTTTGACTTTACCCTAACATGATAAATGCATTTTAGTTAATGTCAAATCGTGGTATTTGTGGTTACTGAAAATAGCAATGCGTTTTATTCCATTCAGAGATATTTTTGAAACATTGCATCAGAAGACAAAGCAATCGCAGTTCTGTAATTTAGAACACCTGAAGCAATGATTACCCATTACCCTGATTGTGCTATCTTTGTTTTCCAGGTGTTCGTGTCTGCTGTCCTGGCTGTTGCGGCAGCCCAGTACCTGCCCTTCAACGGGTATGGCTACTCGGGATTCCCGTACGCCGCCGGGTACAGCCACGCTTCTCCTCACTTCACCACCTACAATGCTGCCCCCTACAACTACGCTCCTGCCCAGTACACCGCGTACAACGCCGCTCCCCTCGCCTACAACGCCAACGCTCCGCACACGTACGCCACTGCTGCGGTCCCGGCTGCCGTCAGCTCGCAGTACCACGCCCAGAACGAGCTCGGAGGCTACACCTACGGCTACGCTGACGGCCTGAGCACCAAGTCGGAGAGCCAGAACGCCTACGGCGGCACCGTCGGCTCCTACAGCTACGTGGACGCCAACGGCAAGGTCCAGACTGTCAGCTACGTGGCCGATGCTGCCGGCTTCAGCGTGCAGGCGACCAACCTGCCGGTGGCTCCGGAGGCCAATCTGGAGGCGCCCGTGCACACCCTGGTCGGCCCGGCGCCCGTCGACGACACGGCCGAGGTGAAGGAGGCCAAGGCTGAGTTCCGCCGGCTGTACGACGAGGCAGCCGCCGCCGCCGAGGCCGCCCCCGGCGCGCGCAAGAAGCGCAGCGCTGCTCTGGTGCCCGTCAGCGACACGCCCGAGGTGGTTGCCGCCAAGGTTGAGCACGCCCGTCTGTACGCCGCCGCCGCTGCCGCTGCCGACGCCGTGCCCGACACCGACTACCCGCTGACGTACGCCGCCGGCTACGCCCCGGCCCTGTACTCCGGCCACTACCCGGCCGCCTACGCCGATGCGCCCGCCTTCCGTGCCGCCTCTGGCTTCTCGTACGGCTTCAACACTGCTCACCTGCCCTTCTACGGCCGCCATTTCTACTAAGCTGCAACTGTTCGACACTTCAAGTCCGTTGTGAGCTGTTTTGTCCTCGCTGAGCCAGTTGTCCGTTGGTCATAGCGCCACATTATTTGTTTGTCTTCTCATCAACAGTCATTCCGTCCTGTGTATCAGACGGTGGCTATGCGTTACTGATGTTTCCGATTGTGTGCTAACATATCGATCGAAAACATCTTTTTGTGATGTATCATTCATACAAATACATTTTGTATACATTGTAGGAAGAAAGTTTTTTTAGAAGCACCACATTTTTCGGATGGCTGGGCAACCATGGCGCTGCGTCAACTGCCAACTGTAGATTCTTCACCCGACCAACAGGCGTCTCTTCTGTTTTCTTTGTACCGAATACCCCCTACCATACCATGAGTATCGAATGCCACTACTGACAGGTCCAGAGGGCCGGGGGCAATCTGCCATGATTCAGTGGTAAGAAGGCAAACGAAAAAGTAGACGGAAAGAAAGTAAATAGACGATAAGTTATGGGATAAACCTGTATAAAATCGAAAGGTCGAAAGTTAAAAGGGCAAAAAACAAAATGGAAAAAGTCGAAGCGCAGAAACTCAAACAGTAAAAAGTAAAATGGATACATTTTATTTGCATAAAAGTGGAAAATACCATTTGAATTGTGACCTTATCCTCGTATTCAAGAAAAATGAAGAAACCTATAAATTATTTTGTATGTATAGATTTGCGGCCACATGGCTTTTGAAAAACAAAATCTACATCGTCTACTATGTCTGCATGATTACCAGTCAGGCGCCGTAGTTGGCGATGAATGAGCGAGCGCGAAGGAAATGTATGGGGAATTTCAACTCGATCGGGCAAGTAGTTTCTGAGATACAAAAAAGGTGCGCACGTGCGCACGTGCAGAGGCACCCACACTGGACTTGTGGGAAAATGGGGGCTGTGAGGTTCCTAAACACACAACAAATTTGAACACAATCGGCTCAGCCGTTCCAGAGATATATAATAGGGGTGTGCACGTGCGCACGTGCAAAGCCACCCCATCCCTGACTTGTGGCAAGGCGGCGGCTGAGAGGTCCTTAACCACACACCAAATTTGAACATAATCGGCTCAGCCGTTCCTAAGATAAAGAATAGGGGTGTGCACGTGCGCACGTGCTGAGTAACCCCACCCATGAGTGGTGTGAAAGTGGAGGTTAAGGGGTCCCTACCCACATACGAAATTTACACATCTGCCCAGCCGTTGCAGAGTTATTGAGATACAATACCTTTCAACACCCCTCACGCGCCACGCGCAATGGTAGTCATCCTCATGAGTCGGCACTGGTCTCAAACAGGGTAGGTTAGATGGGGCTGCTCAGCAAAGAAGTCCGCTTGTCAATCGGACGTGCGGTTGCAGAGATATGAGCTTCTCAAAAGCTCTACGGAGTTGACACCACATGGTTCCAACATGAACGGAACGGGAACGGAACGGGAACGGGAACGGGAACGGGAACGGGAACGGGAACGGGAACGGGAACGGGAACGGGAACGGGAACGGAACGGGAACGGAACGGGAACGGAACGGGAACGGGAACGGAACGGAACGGGAACGGAACGGGAACGGAACGGGAACGGAACGGGAACGGAATGGGAACGGAACGTGAACGGAATGGTGTGCAGGCTATATGATCCTGATCATTTGGGTTAAATTTCACAGTTACTACTTAACCCTCGCCCTACGGGGGGCTGACAGCCCCCCCCCCCATGAGGTTTTCCTTGAACGACTTTTTACACATACAGTGCATCGTGCTTAAATTTTCGGTAGCTGATTTGATAACAATTATACATTTACTGTACACATTTAATTGAAATTAATTAAGTAGTTTGGGAGATAATCATGTTGTGATGATGTCATGTTGGTAAAAAAAATGACAAATATTTGAAAAATCGTTGAAAACAGAGTTTTAAAGAAAATTGCAAACGCAATTCACCAAACATACAAAATGGCATTCTCTTAAAAATGGCAATCTCGGATTTTGAAAACTTTATTACGTCGAAGACCAAATGGTAAAAAGTCAAATGGATTAAAGTCGACATAACATTGAAATAGAATAGCAAAGGAGAGAAAAGGACTGTATGAAGTCGAAACAAATACAAATCAAAATGAACATTGTCATCTAAAAAAACTAAAATAGTGAGAGGAAAAAATATGGTAGCAGTAAAACCTCAATGGTACGTGTTGTTAAACATTGGTATCTTGTTGCATAACATAACACGCGAGTTATTGGGCAGGGTATTTGTTTTGCCCCCCCCCCCCCTCCTTGCGCTATCATGCGATATATCGAAAACCAAAGCATTAGCGGATCCAGAACGGATGATTTGGGGGACCAAATCTAGTCTTACACAATTATGAAAACTGAATGGATTTCGCTGGATTATGTATTGATAGCTGATTTAAAAAAATGCTCCTCCTTAAAAGTTGATATATTTTCTCATATATCAGGAAATGTGTCAATGTTTATCCAATTTCAGGCGGTTTGAGTTGGGGGGGGGGGGGTGTCCCCTTGGCCCCTTCCCCTGGATATCCCGATTAACCAACGCCATTATCGTCATTAAACGTTTAATGCATCCACTCTCATCAATTGCAAATGATGACCTAAGAAAAAATAAGATCATAGTAGATCGACCGCCAATGACGTCAGAATGATATCATGCTCTACGTTTTTTGTTGTTGAAACAATAAGGTTTTACGAAAAATGAAGACAAAAGTAAAGTTTGTAAGATAAACTTAATTGCAATATTTCAAACAACTTACAACAGACTCGGCTATCAACTGTGGAGCCTTACCATGTACTTATTACCCATGCTAGTCCGTTTCTGCGTTGCACTTGGATTATTTTTTGGACCAAACAATGTTGTAAGGCTATTTTTTTTGTGTTCTTGGCAAAAAGGGACCGATGGACATGCCTTATAACTCCAAATTACCGTAATTAATAGGTTGAACTCGTGAACTCGACCGACCTTGGCCTGACCCAACATCACCAACAACTTATAATTGCAATCGTGAAAGGGAACGGAACGGGAACGGAACGGGAACGGAACGGGAACGGAACGGGAACGGAACGGGAACGGAACGGGAACGGAACGGGAACGGAACGGGAACGGAACGGTGTGCAAGCTATATGATCCTGATCATTTGGGTTAAATTTCACAGTAACTACTTAACCCTCGCCCTAATGGGGGGGGGGGGGGGAGGCTGACAGCCCCCCCCCCCTGAGGTTTTTCTTGAATAACTTTTTACACATGCAGTGCATCGTGCTTAAATTTTCGGTAGCTGATTTGACAACAATTATACATTTTTTGTACTCATTTAGTTGAAATTAGTGAAGTAGTTTGGGAGATAATCATGTTTTGATGACGCCTTGTTGGTAAAAAAAGAGAAATATTTGAAAAATCGTAGAAAACAGAGTTTTAAAGAAAATTGCAAACGCAATTCACCAAAGATACAAAATGGCATTCTCTTACAAATGGCATTCTCGGATTTTCAACATTTTGGGTTTTGATTCCTAAAATTTAAAAAAACAGATTTTTTGGAGAAAAAACACAAAATCGAAATTTTGAAAGATGTTAGACAAATAGGAATATATGTGAGAGAACTGAGTATGGATAATACCCCAACCAACGCCACTGGTAGACCCGTCTTTTGTCTTGGTGATTTTAACATCGACCTTCTGCGTCCTCAAACTCCACTGTGCGCCGCTATATTTCAATTTTAAATGATTTCAACCTTTGTCAACTTGTTGTCACTCCCACCCATCTGGAACCGACCGCCACACTCCTTGACCATATAATCACCAGTATGCCGGATCTGGAGAGCGCCGTCTCGGTGCCACCGGTACCGATTGCAGACCACCTCACCACCATTCTTCGCGCGCCCTTCAGGCGTCAGCACTCGCGTCCTACGCCTTTCCGAGCTCGCCCCTGGCGCAAAGTAGATTGGGACGCGCTCAGTTTACATCTGCTGCTGTCAGACTGGGACCCGTTATACCGGGCCGCTGACATCGAGGGGAAGTTGGAGACGTTCATGCGTGTATGGTCGTCTGCCATCGATGTGCACTGTCCCCTGAAAACTGTGACCCCACGTCGCCCACGCTGCCCGTGGTTGGAGGGTAACCACGAGCTGCGCAGTGTAATGCGTGAGCGCGACCGGGCCTACCGGGAATGGCACAGGTACGGTACGGAGACCGCCCTTATCGAGTATCGGCGGCTCCGAAACCGGGTTAAGAGTTGCTGTGCCCAGGCGAAACGCGACTTTCTGTGCGCGACCATGCTGTCTGATCGTGCGAGTTTCTGGCGCGGGATCCGTGAGTTCGCCCTTCGACCCACGAGAGGAGGCGGCGGCGCCGAGGATATGCCGATGGACCGAGCTGACGACTTCAATCGCCATTTCGCCTCAGTCGGGCCTAAGATAGCTGCCGAGCTGGCAGCCGGCTGCCACAGCGTGCCACCTCTCCCTCCGAGACCACCGTGCGTCACCACAGCCCGGCTAGTCTTACAACCGGTGACCTTACCCATGCTTTCTAGTGCCTTGAAAGAACTGTCCTCTTCTAGGGCTGTTGGACTCGATGGTGTGCCGCTACTTGCATTGGAAAACTGTTTCGCTATCTTAGGGCCTCACTTGCTTCATCTCGTCAACACTTCTGTCATCACTTGCGTCTTCCCAAGTGACTGGAAAATTGCCTCAGTTCTCCCTCTTCACAAATCTGGGCCTCGCGATGCTCCTGGCAATTTTAGGCCGATATCGATTTTATCAGTGTTGTCAAAATTATGCGAGAAGGTTGTATGCACGCAGTTGTCGGCGCATCTCGTTTCCCACAGCCTGTTGGCGCCTTCACAATACGCGTACAGGCCGTGCCACTCGACGGAGGATGCCGTGGTCGACGCTGTGGAATGGATGACGCGCCGGATCGACGCGGGACATGTCGTCGCCGTCACCTCCGTCGACCTTAGTAGAGCTTTTGACAGCGTTGACCACGGTGTCCTCCTGACCAAGCTACAGTGGTACGGCATCGATCCCCGATGGTTCCGGAGTTACCTCGATGGTCGGCTGCAGGTGGTGAGAGGCGGATCACTATCCCTTCCTTTATCCCACGGCGTCCCTCAGGGGTCCCTCGTGGGCCCACTCCTCTTCAGCATCTTCACGAACGACCTTGCATCGTACCTTCCTCACGGGCGTCTGGTGTCCTACGCAGACGACACCCAGCTCCTCGACTCCGCCCTCCCAGCACACCTATCCCTACTAAAATCCCGCCAGGAGGATACCATCATTGCGGTTCAATCCTACTTCACTGCCAACTCCTTAAAGATGAACCCCACCAAGACCACCCTCCTCCTTGTCGGTACTCCTCAAGCCCTTAAAAAGACTCCATCCTTTCAGCTCAACATCTCAAACCACACACTCAATCCCTTGCCGTCCGTGAAGATGCTGGGGGTCACAATGGACCGTAACTTGTCCTGGAAGGAGCACATTTCCAATTTAGTCAAAAAGTGCAACTCCATCCTGTTCTGTCTGTATAAAATTCGTCACCACCTCACACCCGAGACCCGCCAACTCCTAATCCAGACACACGTGTTCCCACACATATTGTACTGCCTCTCCGTCTGGGGCGGGGCCGCTGACTGCCACCTCAGCCGGGTACAAAAGGTGATAAATTTCGCGGCAAGGATCGTCTCGGGTGCGCGGGGTCGTGATTATATCTCACCGATCGTGGAGTCGCTAGGCTGGCGTGGTATACGCGACCTCGTTGCGCGCCGCGACTGTATCGGCGTCTACAGAGCCTTAAACGATCCCCGCGCCCCGGCAGCGGTCCGATCGCTATTCATCCCTCGCACCGCCGTGAGTGAGCGCCTCACACGGGCTGCGGTGGCTGGCGCTCTAGAGCTGCCCACTTTCCGGCTATCCATGTCGCGCAGGGCTTTTTCCTATAGGGCGGCCTCGTCTTGGAACCACCTGACGCCGGCCGTTATGGCCTCCCGGAGCCTCGCCGTGCTAAAATCCCAACTCGAAAATTGTGACGACGGTGTGTGAAAGCTTGAATTCGTACGTTTTATTAACATAGTTACCACGATTTCTTGTGTGTGTGCGATGCGTGTTTTAAATTGTCTGTCGTGTTTTTCGTTTGTATCGCCCAACTTGTCTCCCTTTCATTCGAATCGAACATTAAGCCATTTATATGGAATGATTCGCAAATACATGAACAAGTGAACCAAATTTCGAAGCAATATCTTCATTTTTGACTGAGTGATGTGGCCCTAAGTGTAAGAAACTGATGATGTAATTTTTACAAATAACTTTTTTAACTTTTTTGACAAGATACGAAAATAAGGTGGCCGGCTCAAATCTGCAAAAAATAGGGATACGTTTTTGCCACAAAAAAAAATCCCCCCCCTTCTAAAAAAAACGACGGGTGGATCCGCCAGTGTGTGATGTAATGGAAAATGCCTAGCAATTATCATCTATGATGACGATTTCCGTGACCTAAGAGGTCCAGACCTACAAATCGATATATTGCCAGATAGCTAATACAACGACCAACACTTTGACACTAACCAAATCGTTTTATACTGATGAATTTGGTAATGACGACGGACGTTGCAAAATCTCTATTTGTGGACTTGGTCGATCTTATGTCATTCACTTGACCTGGAAGGTCACCCGTTGACCTGAAACCTAAAAATCGCATGCTGTTAGATTCTTCTCATGACAGGCAACATGCTGGTTCTTACCGCATTGCTTTCCGCCTCGATGTTTCTTGGTTTGAAAGTTAACTAATAACTAGGGGGTCTTTTTAAGACCCCCCTAGTAGGGCGAAGGTGAGAAAAGGGCGAGGATTAATACGCATATGGCGAGGATTAATACGGCGCACCTTTCATTGTTAGGCAGGTACTCCAAAAATAATGCACATCAACCGGTAAAATCAGGAGATATTCGCACAAAAAAGGAGGGGTATGCGGATTTCGCCCCCCCCCCCCTCTCCAGTGCGCGTGTTAAAACCGGAATAGTGATGTCAGACGGATAGATTGATCGGGATAGATTGACACCAAACAAAATCTTGTGATATGAAATGAACCACAACGGCAACAAAATATTTGACGTAGGCGAATCATCTTTCTTCATCAAAACTCAGCGCTTCGGACTTCGGTACTGTATTGCGTACGCAAGTGAAAGCTACACACTGTGATTTGAATGAGAATAAACAATCACAGCGACAGAACACATCAATGCGGATTGAAATTGTCCGAAAGGTTCAAATAATCCTCCAATGCTTTACCAATCGCCCACGCATTGACCAACAAACCATTCCCCTCCCATGGAACAGCACCGCCATCTGTCGCCAGCGTGCGGCTATTCTGGTTATCCAAACCACCACCAGGTTCGCTATCAGCGCCTGATGTGGACGCCACTTCCTTTACCACATCGAACTCCTCAAACGACTGCTGCAGGCGCAAAATATCATTCGTCTTACACACAATTCCTCCTCCACCTTCTCTGTTAGCATAGTCCATTGCTGGCATTGACAGAGACCGCGCGCGAGTCGCCCCCGGAGCCCCACGGTAATCGCTGTGGAACTGTATCGTGACTCGCCTCGAACGCTCGCTCAGGACGTCGACCGAAGGCGAATTGAGTCGACGGAGCAAACACATCGCCCTTCCCGGCGTCGGCACACGCTGGACTAGCCCGAGTACCTGCATCGTCGGCGCCGAGACATTCCCGTTCCTCAGATCCGACACCACGACCTCTGCGTCGCGTTTCCGAGGTTGAACTTCCAATTCGCGCCGGTAGATGTCTCTGTGCCGGCGGTGGGCGATGATAGTGTTTGGCTCGCACGAAAGACGGCGCAGTCCCCGTAGAGGGGGCGCTACCAGGGGTCGGTTAGCGATAATATCACTATGGCGTCGCTGGGTTGCAGTTAGCTGTTCCCTAGCGGCGTCCAGGCTCCCTCCGGAGCACAGTGGCGCCCCCCGTCTGAACATGCGCGTCACTGCTGCCGAAGGAGGCCCTGACTGCGACCCTCGCCGTTCGGAGCCATGGAGGTGCGCCAGCCAGCCGCTAGGAGGCAAGGGCTGTGCGAACTGTCGCGCTGGGCCAGGTGAGACTCCTAGCGACTCCGGCGGAGAAACCGCCTCCCTACCAGCGAATGAGGTGCTCCTGCGCCTCCGATGGCCCACTGGCGGGCTCAAAGTTGATATGGAGGCCCGGTGATGGGTCTGCGTGGTGTCCGCCTCCTCTCTAGCATCTCCACTGGACCGTGCTCCTCCGCTGCCGCCGCTACCGCCGCTCTCTACGCCGTCCTCCGTCCTTGTGCTGGCACCGGTCCTGCTCGACGATGGCGCCACCTGTACTGACCGGGTCGTGTGCCCGTCCCCCGCCCCTGCCGGCTCTGCCACCGGGTCAGCTAGCTCAATGACAATCCTGGGTGTGTTTGGATGAGAGCCGCCTCCCGTGGTGGCAGCTCTCTGCATTCGATCAACCTGGGAAGTGGCTCGACTGGTAGGAAGCGAGCTGGTTGAGGGGAGAAGCTTGGCTGAAGGGCACAATCCGACGGAAGGGAACGTGGCGGGACGGGCCTTCCGATTGATCAGGGAACGAGAGGCGACCCCTCGCCGGCCGCGGCCATGGATCATGTCAGCAGATTGAACTATAAGACTGCCGGTGGCCGCTTGGGAGGTCAACTGGTCTCCGTGTTAGGTCTCCGAGTTAGGTCTCCGTTGTGGTCTCCGTTGATCCGTCGTTGGGAGCTCAACTGGTCTCCGCGTTAGGTCTCCGTGTTAGGTCTCCGTTGGGGTCTCCGTTGATCCGTCGTTGGGAGATCAACTGGTCTCCGCGTTAGGTCTCCGTTGTGGTATCCGTTGATCCGTCGTTCACAAAGAGTTCGTATTCACAGTGCACCGAGCCGCCAAGGTCATGTCAGTCGCTTGATTCTGGAACCTTTTCCACTTGGCATGTAATGCGTATTTTGTGTTGCACTTCTGAACAGACACTGATAAGTATCTTCACTAATCGATACCACAGTGGCATGGACTGTGTTGCCGTTTGCGATATTTCTACGAGAGAAACAGACTTCTTGGCTGGTTTATCTCCGGGAACTCTGTAACGAGAAGAAACAGACATGCGTCAAATTAGAAATTAGCTGCTGTCACACGGAACAAAATATGCAATGTGTCATATGCAACAATAGCTGCAATATGCCTCTGCACAAATTATTTGCAGATGTTTATTCTTTGCATTGTTATATGAGCTATTGTACACGTTGCATTCGATAGTGATGGTCATTTAACCATCTGACCTCATTTAAGTGAAGTTAGTGTGAAGCTTAGGTCCAGTTCCCGCCCCTGTAGCTCAGTTGGGAGAACGCTGGGCTTCTGACTTCACCCGGTAGTGGCGGCCCGGGTTCGAGTCGCTTCGGCGCTTGTTATTTGCCCCCGACTGGGATGGCCTGTGGCCGGTGGCAGCGGTCGCACTCAAGGTCAGGTGACGTCAGTGGTCGGGGCGGACCGTGTCCAGGTATGTCGGGCACGTAAAACTTTCGCTTCTAAATTCTGCCGGACGCCAGGAATTGTTTGATCGGGCGGTGGGGTCAGCCGTCAGGGCCTGCGCAACAAGCTATGCTTAGCGCGGGGCCTGACCTCGGAAATCCATCCATTGAAAAACATTCGGACTCATTTTTTTTTTAAATCAGGTCACATATGGTCAAAATTTGAAATTGATCAATTTAAATACAAAATGCATGTTTCTAGACATGTTTTGTCTCAGAAATACAGTACTGGCATTTTTTTTTATAATCTGGTAAATACAATAAAAACAACGCAATTTCACAATATGACGTGTCACATATGGTCAAAATTTGAAATTGATAAATACAAAAGACATGCTTCTAGACCAGTTTTGTCTCAGAAATACAGTGATGACATTTATTTGCCTTTATCTGATCAATAAAAACACTTTTTTCTTCAAAATATGACGTCATGAGTTACTCATACTTAGGGAGTCATAATTCAGTCAAAAAAGGTGATATTCATTCTAAATTTGTTTTGTATATTGCTTGAACACCATTCTTTCACATATATTCCGTTTTTTTTATATTTGTAAAAAAACAAGGAAAAAAGTTTTTCTTCCCCAAAAATACATTTCCCCCAAAAAAGGACAAAACCAAATATTTCAAAATTACGAGATAGCAGTTTGCTAGAACGTTCCATTTCCAATCTTTTCGTTCTTTTGGTTTTAGTTTGTTTTAAAATGTCACCATTTTACAGCTGTTTAAATATGGGTGATTTTATCGCCAATTTCGCGTAAACTGACGTCACAAAATGGTGTATATCTTTTAAAAACATCGACAAAATAGCTTGAATATTTGCTGAGCCGACGTAGAATTAATGTGGATGAGGGTACTGCAAGTCTCAGGTTGATATCTTGAACGGTTTTTCAGTTTAAAAAAAGAATATTCGACAAGGGGGCAATATTTTCCCCCTCCCCCACCCACCCACCCACGCCGTCAAGCGCGGGTTAAATATGGAGATATGAATTCCTTCGAGTTTTCTCGGGCAGATAATAATTTTTTGCTTCGTGAGTGCCACAACAACAAAACTCGTGCACTCGGTTTTTGCTGGTCACTCACTCAGCAAAGATATTCTTATCTTCCATGGAAAACTCGAAAGATTTTTCTAGACATTTATATTTGCTGTGTTGGATTTCTTCCGGTAGGTATTCTTTATCACAAATCCTGAATGCTCTTAAAAGTGGCCTATGACGAGCCTGGCTGATACTTTATATCGAAAGCTTTGCATAAACATCGATTTGAGTTATTATCCTCAATATACACAAATTAATCAATTACAATTAACTAAATTATATATAAGTAGATAGGCCATTTTCTCTGAAAAATGCAAAGGTGTTCTAAATGCATTGGTGTGCCAGCATTTGCTTGAGTACGACCGTATAACGATAAATTCATACAAATATACCCGAAACATTGACACCGTAAAACACGGCATAGCATAACTCCGTTGAAGCCAAGTATGGTACTCGTACCAAATGTACGCTAAATGCATGATTTTGCCATGGTCAACTTCGTGCGAGCCCGGCACATCACCTCACCAGCTACCTCCGGTTCGGGAGTCCGTCAAGCCCGTCGGTTCTGGATACAGGCACGGTGAAAGCTCCAGTTCCGCTTCTCCGACTTTGTGTGGCCCTAGTACCAGTGTCGCTCCTTCTTCATGTTTACCAGCTATTCTCTATTTATTTTGCTCGTTAGGTGACCCATTTCCTTATATGACATTGATACCCATTTCCTTAAATATATTACATACTATTGGCAATAAGTAGCATTGGCTGTGGAAAAGAGCGGCGCACGTTGCTTCACTCCAGTCTTTGTTTTTGCCGCAGTATTGCTAAAAAGTTCGCCCCCTCAACTTCAAAGTAGTTCCCACGCCCCTGCTAAGCACTCTGCCACATCTGCAATAACATCCCAGTACCACCTATGTACCACTTCTGTTGACCCTCTCAACATCTCCAGCAGTCCACGGGAAATCACGCAGCTGAACCAAAACTTAGCCTAGGGATATAACTTAGCCCAGGGATATGACATTCCTGAACTGCACCCGGACGGTATAATGAGCTTGGACGAAACTGTCCAGGCTCAGCCTTGAAAGTACGCTGCCAGACAAAGTTTCCTCAAGTGCTCACCATCGCCAGTGGTTTCTCATCCCAGCAGGGCGTATTTTAACATAGTAACTGGGGTGGCAATTGCCACCCCAGTCATGTTGTGGCTGAGTCGACGGTTGGATGATATGCAATATGCATACCCATCGGATATGTGTTAGGGACGTCCGGAATGGAACATTTGTGCCTCCGTGTGTACAGGAGAGTAATAAGCGCAATATGCTTTTAATGTGAGATGGCTATTTTTGACATGATGAATGAGAATAAGTAAACAGGAATGATCAATAACATGGCAGCAATGTTTATTTTATATATAAAAGGCGAGACAATTGATTGCTTCGCCTTTTATATATATAAAATAAACATTACTGCCATGTTATTGATCATCCCTGTGTGCATATACCTGCTTTGGCCACCTAACCAGCCTGTAACTATTTCTAATAAATGAACAGTGACCATCACATACCTAGGTATCATTACATGATCCCTCAAAGGACCCTTCATAGCTCATAAGACGCGAACTAGCTGAATGCAGAAGGCCGGTATTTTGCGTGTTATGCTCTCATCAGTCCTATAATAGGCAGTCCGGTATCGCTTCAAGACCCGGAAAGACTTAGCTAAACGAATGTTTCGCCAAGGAGTGACACGGATTTCCTCGACAGATCGATATAAATGTGCAGCGGCTGGTATCCAGCGATATTGAGTAGGCAGTATTCTGGTATGTTAGAAGGAAATTAGACAACGGATTGGCTACATGACTCAGTTGATACGCCTGGAGACTGTTACGACTCTTTCAGTTGATACGCCTGGAGACTGTTACGACTCTTTCAGTTTATACGACTGGAGACTGTTACGACTCTTTCAGTTGATACGCCTGGAGACTGTTACGACTCTTTCAGTTTATACGCCTGGAGACTGTTACGACTCTTTCAGTTTATACGCCTGGAGACTGTTACGACTCTTTCAGTTTATACGACTGGAGACTGTTACGACTCTTTCAGTTTATACGCCTGGAGACTGTTACGACTCTTTCAGTTTATACGACTGGAGACTGTTACGACTCTTTCAGTTTATACGACTGGAGACTGTTACGACTCTTTCAGTTTATACGACTGGAGACTGTTACGACTCTTTCAGTTTATACGACTGGAGACTGTTACGACTCTTTCAGTTTATACGCCTGGAGACTGTTACGACTCTTTCAGTTTATACGACTGGAGACTGTTACGACTCTTTCAGTTTATACGCCTGGAGACTGTTACGACTCTTTCAGTTTATACGACTGGAGACTGTTACGACTCTTTCAGTTTATACGCCTGGAGACTGTTACGACTCTTTCAGTTTATACGACTGGAGACTGTTACGACTCTTTCAGTTTATACGACTGGAGACTGTTACGACTCTTTCAGTTTATACGACTGGAGACTGTTACGACTCTTTCAGTTTATACGACTGGAGACTGTTACGACTCTTTCAGTTTATACGCCTGGAGACTGTTACGACTCTTTCAGTTTATACGCCTGGAGACTGTTACGACTCTTTCAGTTTATACGCCTGGAGACTGCTACGACTCTTTCAGTTTATACGCCTGGAGACTGTTACGACTCTTTCAGTTTATACGACTGGAGACTGTTAAGACTCTTTCAGTTTATACGACTGGAGACTGTTACGACTCTTTCAGTTTATACGACTGGAGACTGTTACGACTCTTTCAGTTTATACGACTGGAGACTGTTACGACTCTTTCAGTTTATACGACTGGAGACTGTTACGACTCTTTCAGTTTATACGCCTGGAGACTGTTACGACTCTTTCAGTTTATACGACTGGAGACTGTTACGACTCTTTCAGTTTATACGACTGGAGACTGTTACGATTCTTTCAGTTTATACGACTGGAGACTGTTACGACTCTTTCAGGTTATACGACTGGAGACTGTTACGACTCTTTCAGGTTATACGATTGGAGACTGTTACGACTCTTTCAGTTTATACGCCTGGAGACTGTTACGACTCTTTCAGTTTATACGACTGGAGACTGTTACGACTCTTTCAGTTTATACGACTGGAGACTGTTACGACTCTTTCAGGTTATACGACTGGAGACTGTTACGACTCTTTCAGTTTATACGCCTGGAGACTGTTACGACTCTTTCAGTTTATACGACTGGAGACTGTTACGACTCTTTCAGTTTATACGACTGGAGACTGTTACGACTCTTTCAGTTTATACGCCTGGAGACTGTTACGACTCTTTCAGTTTATACGACTGGAGACTGTTACGACTCTTTCAGTTTATACGACTGGAGACTGTTACGACTCTTTCAGGTTATACGACTGGAGACTGTTACGACTCTTTCAGTTTATACGCCTGGAGACTGTTACGACTCTTTCAGTTTATACGACTGGAGACTGTTACGACTCTTTCAGTTTATACGCCTGGAGACTGTTACGACTCTTTCAGTTTATACGACTGGAGACTGTTACGACTCTTTCAGTTTATACGCCTGGAGACTGTTACGACTCTTTCAGTTTATACGACTGGAGACTGTTAAGACTCTTTCAGTTTATACGCCTGGAGACTGTTACGACTCTTTCAGTTTATACGACTGGAGACTGTTACGACTCTTTCAGTTTATACGACTGGAGACTGTTACGACTCTTTCAGTTTATACGACTGGAGACTGTTACGACTCTTTCAGTTTATACGACTGGAGACTGTTACGACTCTTTCAGTTTATACGCCTGGAGACTGTTACGACTCTTTCAGTTTATACGCCTGGAGACTGTTACGACTCTTTCAGTTTATACGACTGGAGACTGTTACGACTCTTTCAGTTTATACGCCTGGAGACTGTTACGACTCTTTCAGTTTGTACGCCTGGAGACTGTTACGACTCTTTCAGTTTATACGACTGGAGACTGTTACGACTCTTTCAGTTTATACGACTGGAGACTGTTACGACTCTTTCAGTTTATACGACTGGAGACTGTTACGACTCTTTCAGTTTATACGACTGGAGACTGTTACGACTCTTTCAGTTTATACGCCTGGAGACTGTTACGACTCTTTCAGTTTATACGCCTGGAGACTGCTACGACTCTTTCAGTTTATACGACTGGAGACTGTTACGACTCTTTCAGTTTATACGACTGGAGACTGTTACGACTCTTTCAGTTTATACGACTGGAGACTGTTACGACTCTTTCAGTTTATACGCCTGGAGACTGTTACGACTCTTTCAGTTTATACGCCTGGAGACTGTTACGACTCTTTCAGTTTATACGCCTGGAGACTGTTACGCCTCTTTCAGTTTATACGACTGGAGACTGTTACGACTCTTTCGTGTATGTGACTGCAGGAGCTATTCGCGAGCAAGCAAAGCTATGACGCTATGGTCATTACATAACATGTAAGGAAGCTGAAAGCTGTATATCTGTTAGCATTATCACAGTGCAGAAGGTAGTAGATATGATTGACAATTTAACCGGTTCGAGTCTTTTCTCATGCCTGATCGAGTCGGTGAGACCCGAAAGTTGAAATTCCTGACGGCGAATTATTTAATTTAACACAGGAGAGTAACTTCGTAACGGGAAGATATTTCAGGGTAGAGTGGTAGGAAGTGAGTCCTAAACTGCAACAAACGAGATTTGACAGCCTATAGGTTGCGCCTACTTGGCAATACTGAGCTGTGATTAGTACTACTTTAGCTGGAGTTCGTTTCAAACCCTCATTTTCCTAAATACTCGTCGAATACACCATCTGGCATAGAACAAGGTCCGGCGGTAAACGTTTTAGACACTGTGCTGTTTTCGTATGGTTGCTTACCATTGAAAGGAAGTTAATGACACGTTATTACACTTACTCATAGTGTTAGAAATCTCGCTTGTAATTTAATCGGTGGGTAGAGGCTATCGTGAAATGGCAGAGCTATGCTCTGACGTCAGAGCTGTGCTCCATCACTGAAAAACAATGAGAACTTTGCCTGGTCTTCGAGAGCCTAATGGGCTCTCGCGCGACCACCACATGCCAGTGCCTTATCGTCTGAGAACCTTTCTTAAAGGTTTTCGAACTGAGATTTCACAACCATATCAATGGAGAACTTCTAGAGGTTGGGGGGGGGGGGGATTACCAGAGCACCCCGTATAATCTCGGAGAACCTTTCTGATCGTCTTTCAGTGAAAGTTTGAGACACCGTTGTGGCGTATCCAGCGTCTGGAAATGAGAACCCATGAAAGCTTCACCATTGCTTAACACGCGCCCTGGAGGAGGGGGCGAAATCCACCCACCCCTCCGGTGTTTCGAGGATAGCGCAAAAACGGCGATGCGCAGCGCCGCCGTTTTTTTGCACACCTGTTCAGAAATGAACTTCTCATATTATGTTAAAGTCTTCGGCCTCGGGTCATCTCAGGTCAGGTCACCAGATCAGGTCAAGTGATGACCTCAACTCCAAAACGTTTGCAGTAGTACCACAGCCACAGTTTACGCCGATCAGTTTCAATCTTGCATGACTTCTTAAGGTCATAGATACCAACAATTTGTTTATCTCGGATTTATAATATCGGTGACCTAAGGTCAGGTCAATTTCGTGACCGCCAACACTGTTTTGTCAATAACTATCGACATAATAAAGATAAAGAAGAGAAAATGGTACCAATGTGTTTGTCTCATCGAGACACGTCTCTCAATATGCAACACGACCAACTTAAGTCACTACTTGACCTTGACCTTAGATCAAATTTATCAGTTGACCTAACCCGATCACTATTAACATGATTCGGAGCGCCTTGACGATACAAACGCAATGGCGTAAACACTATTGCTTTATCTTTATCAGGTAAAAAGTGATTTGCGAAAAACAGTTTTGCAAAAAAAAATCACCTTTTTGACATTTGATGACCACTGGAGCCTACACTATTGACCTGACCTCAAATCTGATGACACCTATGTCGATTGAATTTTCCAATGGCTTTTGATTGTTTTTTCTGTTTGCTGCTAACTATCATAGTTCTCGAGATATTTGGGGGTGTTCGAAGCGAAGTCTTGAAAACTTGAAAATCTGACCCTTGATGACCTCTGGTGACCTGAATATTGACATTAAAAAAAAAATGAACGTCATACTTTCGAAAGAGCTTGTCTGGAGCTATCTAACGTCGCTTTCCGCTTGTCGCTACGTTGCGTGGTTTTCGAGATCATAGTTGGCGGGGGGGGGGGGGGGGGGGGGGGCTCCAGAGCGTGTAATTATCAGAGGCCCTCCAGGGCACGTGTTAACGTACTTATCCAATTACAACTTGTTTGTCTCCTGCGATACTATGTGCCGAAAGTGGTGTACGCGACTACGACGACTGCTGATAAATTCAATAATCATTGCTTCGGCGTCATTAACGCACGCCCAGCCGAGATGGAAATGCCCGTGAACTTTTACCATATATAATATTCTGACTTTACATATTTCATGTAGTTTTGACACATTAGCATATACTATATCTAAGCAATTCATTTTTTCAGATCTCATGACAACATCTGCCTTTGCATTGCTTTTCGCGATATTTCCCAAGTTCAAACTGTCCTACATGTTAACCCGCGCACTGCAGGGGGGGGGGGGAGGGATTTCCGCCCTCCACCTCTCAGGTTTTTCGCAGATAGCGAAAAAACGGCGCAGAGTTTTAGCACACCTGTTAGGACATCAATTGCACAGACTTTGAAAAACAAATAACCTCGGGTCATCTCAGGTCAGGTCACCAGACCAGGTCAAGTGACCCCACCTCCAAAAATGTTTGCAGTTGTGCCAAAGCCAGAGTTTCTCACCGATCATTTTGACACTTACAGGGTGTCATGAGGGCATAAGTAATTACAATTCGTTTATCTTGGAATTTTTATATCGGTGACCTAAGGTCAGGTCAGTTTCGTAACTTCCCCATCATAAGTCAATGGGGGAAATATACAAATGCTTCCTATTTCAAGGATATGCATTAGATTAGTCCCATTACTTCTGGATCATGTTATTATAGGATATGCTTGATGATCCAAGTGCAAGTTTTGTTCAGTGACCCCTATGGGGTCATTTGAGGTCATCGGAGGTCACCATCACTTTTTTTTTTCAATAACCCCCGTCATAATGAAGATAGAGAAGTAAAACAGTCAGCAATGTGGTTGTCTCGTCAAGAGACGTCTTCCTATATGCAACATGCTCTACTTGGGTCACCACTTGACCTTGACCTGAAGTCATTTTTTTTAAGTTGATCTAACAAGGTCACCATGTATATCATTCGAAGCGCCTTGACGTGACAAACACAATGGCGTAAACAGTTGTCCGTTATATTTATTAAGTACAAAGTTAATAGCGAAAACAAATAAAAAAACATCATTTTTTTCCTTTTTTGACCTCTGAAGCCTCAAATATTGACCTGAGATCAAATTTGAGGACACTTTTTTATTGAAAATTTCACTGGCTGACGATTTATTTTTTCGGTTTGTTTCTAACTAGCATAGTTTCCGAGTTGTATGGGAATTTCTTGAGCGAAGTCCTAAAACAGGAAAAATGGAAATTTTGACCTTTGATGACCTCTGGTGACTTCAATTTGGACCAGATTGATGACCTCGTGGCGCTGCACGACCTGAAAGATGTGATAGGCCGACACCACGCGCGCTTCCGCGGCTCGGCGCAGCAGGACGCGCACGAGTTCCTCCTGCACCTGCTAGATTTTCTGCATGATGACTTGAGCGAGGTGCACCGCAAACAACCGCTCAAGGAGCAGAAGAACGATGGTGTGCCGGACGCGCGCGCTGCTAAGCTTGCGTGGGACGATTTCAAGGGCAGCAACCGTTCGTTCATCCTGAACCTTTTCTGGGGCCAGCACAAGTCGACGTTGCGGTGCTCGTGCTGTGGTCACCAATCGACCAAGTTCGAGACGTTTTCACACCTCTCCGTACCTATGCCTGCCAAACCGAGCTGCAGTTCGCTGTACGAGTGCATCGAGCTTTACATGGCTGGGGACACCATCAGCGGCTGGACGTGTCCAAAATGCAAGAGCAGCACTGAGGCCACCAAGCGGCTTGACATCTGGCGTCTGCCGCCCATGCTCATCATTCATATACAGAGGTTTTGCAACGATGGCCTCTGGCGGAAAAACCAGTCAAACTTGCAATTCCCGCTGGAAAACCTGGACATGTCGCCTCACGTCCTCAACCAGGAGGCGCCATACCGTCACCACAAGTACCACCTCTACGGCGTAGTGAACCACTCCGGATCGATGGAGAGCGGACACTACACGGCCTTCTGCAGATGCGTCAACTCGGGCCGCTGGCACAAGTTCGACGACCAAGAGGTGCACCCGCTGAACAGCAGTGCCGTGCAGAGCCCGGCCGGCTACATCCTCTTTTACTCGGCCATCGACGGCCGGGTTTAGGCTTTAGCGAGCGGCGTGTCTGCCTCTGATACATGTGATACATGTTTTCAGGGACCCATCATGTTTTATCGTGTGTGTGTATGTCATATGTGCATGTGCATGTGTATGTGCTTTCTATTCTACCGAGAGGAATAATCCATTTGGACCTGACCTAAAAACATACTGAAATACTTTCGATAGAACTTGTATCAAGCTATCAAATGCCGTTTTTCGCTTGTTGCTTTGTGGCGTAGTTTTCGAGATCTCACGGGGGGGGGCGGAAATCAACCCCTCCCTGCAGGTCGTGTTCGGTGCAAACCCCCTTCAGTGCGCGGGTTAAGGCAATGTCTGTTTTTGGTAAAAACAATCCGAAAACAAAAATCACTGCTCCTTGAAGGCGCCATCCATTAAGCGTCGCCTCAAATACAAGTACGGAAGTACGCATTCTGCTCACGAGTGTCAGGCTTTGAATAGTGGTCTACATCCGGGAACTTTTGAGAACCGCGGCGGTGCTCTTTCCGTCATTACATTGGTCTCCGAAACCCAAATGTCATGGTTGTTATCTGCTGAAGGTTATCCAATGCATGCCCGGACACAAATATGTTCTCGATTAGGTTCTTTAAAACCACGGCGCGGACTCTCATCTCTGCTGTAGGTTCTCCAATGCGTGTCTGTCAAAGGCGTATCCAGCATGTTGCCAAGGTAGTACCCGCGGTCTGTGATATGGGCCCCCTGACACATCATCATCATAACCAAGTTTATTAAACATAAAGTCCATGTAACATACAAAACATAAATCAGACAGGCGCAAAAGTGATGCTTAAATTAAAGCGCCAAGTCTAAATCACTAGAAAAAAGTTTTACTTAAACTGCGACCGCCGCCACGGCACAGCTCACAGGACTGGAATTGGAAGTTGCCTTAGCCCCCAAGCACCTCTCCGGAGATGTGAGGAATGAACAACTTTATCGGCAACATGGTAATGGAAGTAAATATAATATAACATGTTAGTACATGCAAAGAAAGTTGTATTAAAGATGGGCAAATCTTTTTGAACTCAACAAAAAGTTTTGGAAGTAGAGTGCCGCCGCCGAACCGTCGCCACCGCTGAGATCTGTGCCGTGGAGTAAAATGTTTAACTAATGTTTTTGCGGTATACGTCTAAAGCTTATACATAATGTGTGGGATAATCTATCGAACATGCTGTTTCGTTGATTTTCATAGTATGGACAGGTAAGAATGAAGTGGCTGACGTTTTCGTTATGGTGTCCGCATCGGCATTCTGGTGAGTCTGCTTTATGAATTGTGAATGAATGGGAATTTAGATGGGACATGTTCATTCTGAGCCGGGCGTGAAGGATGTTTCCCTTTTTTGAACCTGCAATGTAGTAGCTAGGCGGACTAGGTGCCCCCAGCTGCTGGCAAATCTGTTTTTTTTTTTAAGGTTGTGTGCGTGAGTTGCTGTGTGTCCTGTGTTAACTCGTTCCATTGTCCGATTGTTGTAGGAAAAAATGACCTCTTATATGATGATGTGTTGCTGGTGGTTGTAGTGTGTCTATTTGCGTTTCTGAGGTGTCTGTGTGTGTCTTGTGCACGGGTGCTTGGGATGATGGCTGTGATGTAGTGTGGGAGATGTTCTGCAGTGTTAAATTTGTGGTAAAGCGTCAGTCTGTGTATTCGTCGTCTTGTTGTCAGCTTATCCCACCCTAGTTCTGTGAGTAGTTTGTCAGTAGATGTCCTGAAAAGTCCACCTGTAACAAGTCTGGCAGCTCTGTTCTGTAGTGTCTCTAATTTCGTCAAGTCTTGTACCGTGACGTGACCGTCATAGATGGCGTAGCAGTAGTCAAAGTGAGGTCGGATGTATGTTTTGTAGATTTCGTCGAGAATGGGCCTTGGTATGTATTTTGCTATCTTATACAGGGGATTAAGTACAATGTTTATTTTGCGGCATATGGTTTTGATGTGTTGGTGAAAACGAAGGTCTTTAGAGAAGGTTATACCAAGATGTGTATGATTGTCGTGAACTGGTATGGGATCACCTCCAAAGGTGAGGGCTGGTGATTGGTATTGGAGCTGGTGGTGATTGGTATTGATATTGGAGTGTGAATGTGTGTTGAATTGTTTTTGTTGTATTGAACGTGATAGCCCATTCTCGACCATATTTAGATATTTCGTCTAAGTCCTTTTGGAGAGAAAGTTGCGTCGTCAGTAGGTCTGTCTTTGCGTATGAAGCATAAATATATGTGTCGTCTGCAAAGAAAACAATGTCATGCTGAGTTCGATTCGAGAGTCCATTTAAATAAATGAGTGCAAGTAATGGTCCTAAAACAGATCCCTGCGGACAGCCGACATTTATTGTTTGCGTCGTCGAATAGGTGTCTCGTAATTTTACTCGTCGTCTGTCTTTCAAATACGATGTGAACCAGTCTAGCAGTTGTCCTGCGATACCAAATTCGTTTTTGCATTTATACAGTAGTCCTTTATGCCATATTTTGTCGAAATATTTGGATATGTCTAGGTAAATCGCAGTAAAGTCATGTCCCAAGTCCAGTGATTTATAGAGGTTGTGCGTCAAGTACAGTAGTTGTTGTTGTGTACTGTGATGCTGTCGGTAGCCGCTTTGTTTGTCGGAGAGAAGGGAATGTTCTGTGAAGTGATCGTATACATTTCTATAAACAATTTTCTCAAAAACTTTAGAAAGTGCTGAAAGAATGCTGATTGGTCGGTAGCATTTGTGACATACATGCCCCCCCCCCCATGACCACAGGGCCCCTTGCATATTTTAGCTTCGCTAACACGATTTCAACTACTTATTCTGGGTGTAGTGGTGGTGGTGATTCGGGGCTAGGTTTTAGGGCGCCGTAACTTCTGAGGTTCTATCCCACTAATACCTAGTTTCGATATCATACCCGCCAAATTTTGCAGAATCTACCCTGGGACCTGCAACAGTCTGAATTAACAAACGAGTCATCCTGCAATGATCTGCACATCAAAGATCTGCACTGCAAGGATGTCACACATCAGAAGATCGAAAGCTAAAATAACAAAGTAGCTGATGTACTGAGCACGCGCTCGGTCTCCAACTCTCCTCGCGCCCTGGAAGGGAGGTTGAAATCCGCCTACCCCTAAGGTTTTTCGAGGATAGCACAAAAACGCGGCGCGCAGCGCCACCGTGTTTTGCACATCTGCTTGGAAATCAACTACCCACATTATGTAAAATTCTTGACCTCGGGTCATCTCAGGTCAGGTCACCAGACCAGGTCACGTGATGACCCCACCTCCAAAACGTTTGCGGTCGTACCACAGCCATAGTTTTAGGCCGATCGGTTTAAAACTTGCAAGATTTCATAAGGTCACAAATACCTACAATTATTTATCTCGGATTTCTGATATCGGTGACCGAAGGTCGGGTCAATTTCGTAACCACCAACACTTTGTGTCGATAACTATCGAAATAATGAAGATAGAGAAGTGGAAATGGTACCAATGTGCTTGTCTCGTCGAGACACGTCTCCCAATATACAACATGACCTACTCGGGTCAACACTTGACCTTGACCTGAGGTCAAACTTCGCAGTTGACCTAACCTGGTCAACATTAATATGATTCGAAGTGTCGTGACGAGACAGACACGATGGTGGCAAACTTATTGCTGTATCTGTATTAGGTAAAAAGTTATTTGCGAAAAACAGTTTTGAAAAAAATAGCCTTTTTGACATTTGATGACCTCAGGGCTCAGAAGCCTGAACTATTGACATGAGCTCAAATTTGAGGAAACATAGGCGATTTAATATTTCAAGAGCTTTCGATTACTTCTTTCCGTTTATTCTTAGCTATCATAGTTCCCGAGATATTTGGGGGTTTCTGTAGCGAAGTCCTAAATCTGGAAAATCTGACCTTTGATGACCTCTGGTGACCTCAATATTGACCTGACCTAAAAATAAGACGGTATACTTTCGATAGAGCTTGTCTCGAGCTATCTAATTCCGTTTTCCGCTTGTCGCTACGTTGCGTGCTTTTTGAGATCATAGGGGGGGGGGGGGAATCCGCCCCCCCCCCATCCAGGGCGTGTAATTATCAGAGGCCAGTGTCCTAGCATTGGGAAATTTGGGTGGAAAATGACACGCTATGGATACTATTTTCCACTCTTTTTCCTGAGTTTTACTGTTAATTTTCCACTCCTTATTTTAAAATGCATTGGATAATTTGGAAACCTGATACTGATTTATGGATGTAATGATAGGGACAGCTTGTGGATGGAAAGTCAGGTAAGAATTGGCATAGGTAATAACTAATTTTGGTGAGCAGGTAATTGGGTGATAAAGCCTGGTGCATATGCTTTTTGGTTGAATTTTCCACTCTTTATACATATTTTTAGTCAGAATTTTTCACTCCGTACTCCAGCTCCAAAGCAATTCTAGGAGCCTGTCAGAGGCCCCCCAGGGTGCGTGTTAACTCGCGAATTACTGGAGTATATTCCATAACGCGATTTACTGGACGGGGGGGGGGGCTATTTTTGCCCCCCCTCGTATCTCTGGAACTACTGGACCGATTATAAAAATGGGAACGACATTCGATAGCCCTAGAAAATGTTTCAAGGTAAACCTAATATTGTTGACCTCGGGGTCACCGATGACGTCACAGGTCTGGTCAAGTACAGAATGTTTGACCGTGTCAAAAGGTCTCGATGGATTGTATTGTCGCGGGAAATTTCAATATTAAACGCATAATCAGTCGATAAATCGGTATAATTCGTGTGCCTGACACTTCTAAGTACCATCCTAAGCTATGTATGACCCTGGGTCAGGTCAAGGTCATGCGAGGTCAAGAGGTCAAACTGCAAATTACGGTCATTAGGCGTTGTGACACATGTTTATGGGTTTGTTTTTCGTCTAGAACGCGAAAAATGACCTGAGAACATTGTTGGTTCCATATAAATAGAAGTAAAAAGCCAAAACGGAAATACATTTGTTATGCATAGTAATGCTGTGAGAGGTGGTCGATTTGTGTCATTTATAGAGGTCAGTCAGTCATTTTTTAAAGATATCAACCACAAATGTGGTACACATATTTACCGAACACGTCTCGATCACATATATTCCGTTTTTTTTTGATAATTCTATTTTTGTTTATTAAAAAAAATATATATATATATATTTCCCAAAATTTTCATAAAAAACCCTGAAAAATCCGAGATGGCAGTTTGATAGCCCGGTCTATAGTAAATAATTTGATTTAAGACAATTGCATTTATTCCAAACATTGTACCTTTGACGGCGTTTTCCGAAAACCATTATTTTTCAACAAAAACCGAAGAACATGACGTCACTCTGACGTCATTCCTGGTTGGTCTATCATAACCTCATCTTTTTACGTTAATCAACATGTGTATAGAATTGATGTGAGAGCAGGTACTGAAAGATTGGTGACGATATTTGATTGGTGTTGGTTTAGGAGTTATTGCAAAATAACGGGAGGGGGGGGGGGGGGGGGGGGAAATAGCCCCCTCCCAATAAGCCGCGGGTTAAAGGGAAATATTCACCTTTTAATATAAATTTGTTCTGCATTATCTTATGCAACATATATGGTATTAAATTGATCGAGTCGCAATTTAAAAATTGAATCACAACTTTTTTATATTCGGAAAATATTGTTTTGGGGAAAAAAAAACAAGTACAAGTTGCGGAGTTCATGATCGGTGTTTTCCCTTCACTATTGGAAGCGCAACATATCTGGCGGTTTTTTCAATCTGTTCAACGTTGACTATAACTCTCGTTGAATTACCGCTCAACAAATCGCATAAACTAAATACGTCGTCGTATCCGGCCAAGTTAATCCGCCGAATGCATTAGTGTATCACGGTTCTCAGAAATGTTTATTGATTGATTATCGGAAAAACGGTTCAGGTAAATGTTTCATGTGTGCATTGTAATGTATTGAATACCTTTATATTGAAAATTCATGGGGAAAACATATAGTTTATTTAAATAAATACAATATTCGAGAACACTAAATAGGTCGCCGTCCGGGACCAAACTAAACAGCCGATTTCAACGCACTTTTGTCAAATGCCTGTTCATATTTGTGTTCACATATTCGCAAAAGATAGAGTGCAGGAAACATATTGCATACCTTCATGATAAATGACAATGCGTAGGCAGGCTAATTTTAGCTCGGACAGTGCATTCGTTACCGAGTACTTACTGAGTACCGACCATTATAAGCGTGGAACGCTTATCAACTTTAATTTGAAATAACTTTCAGTAGGAGTGTTTATGTGCAAAATGTGATCAATGTACAATATATGTTGGTCTCGTTTGTCGATTTCAAGTAATAACTCCATTTTTGAAGGAAAATGTGCATATTTCCCTTTAAATACTATTAGTGGCAGCGGCAGGGTCCTGGCTACCCCTATTAGTGGCAGGAGGGCGGATTCGGCCCCTCAGACCGACAGGGGCCCTTAGGGTCCCTCGGACAGACAGAGGGTCTCCTCAGGCCTAACAAAGACCACCTCAAGCTGGCCGAGGACCCCCTCAAGCCACCAAAGGGTCCCTCAGGCCGACAGAGGGCCCCCTCCTGCCGACTGAGGTCCCCTCAGGCCATTAGAGGGCCCTCAGGCCGACCCCCTCAGACCGACAGAGGGCCCCTTCAGGCGCCCTCATGCCGACTGAGGCCCCCTCAGGCCGACAGAGGGCCACATCAAGCTGGTCGAGGGCTCACTCAGGCGGCCAGAAACCCCCTCGGGTAGAAAGGGCCCCTCAAGCTGGAATAGGACCCTCTTAGGCCACCAGAGGGCCCCTCATGCCCACATAGTGCCCCATCAGGTCGACAGAGGGCCCCTCAGACCGACAGAGGGACCCCTCAGAACAACAGAGGGCCGCTCAGGCCGATCAAGGGCCCCTTCAACCCGGCCGAGGGCCCCCTCAGGCCTACAGCGGGTCCCCTTCAGGCTGACAGAGGGTCCCGTCGTGTCGAAAGGGGCCCCCTCAAGCTGGTCGAAGGCTCACTTAGCGACTAGAGGGCCCCGTCGGGTCGAAAGGGGCACCTTAAGCTGGTCGAGGGCTCCCTGGCGCCACCAGAAGGCCCCTCATACCCACTTAGGGCCCTCATACCGACAGAGGGCACCCTCAGACCGATAGACGGCCCCCTCATGCCGACTGAGGGCCCCTCAGACCAACAGAGGGCCACTTAGGACTTTTTATTTATTTTTTATTTAGACGTACAACGACATCCACAATACATTCGGTGGCTTTTCCTGCCGAGGTGAAAATGAAAGATGACAAACCGCGTCGCAAGTTCGGACACTAGGATAAAATGGGGGGGGGGGGGGGGGGTAAACAAGATTCATGCATCATGCATCCATAACGATGGAAATCATAGCTAAACATCAGGTCTACAGGTATATCGGCATGACTAGGCGTCTTCCTTGAGGCGTTTCTTCACGGCCCGTTTGAACGGCGCGATCTTAAGCTGAGTCATCTCAGGTGGCAGGCTGTTGTACAGATGAGGCGCTCGGTAGGCAAACTGACGTCGACCGGACTCGGTGCGAAACCCAGGAAGATGCAGCATCCCGTCCTGTCGTGTGTGCCGAGCACGCACGTCTGTGTTTCGTTTGAACATAACCGAGAGTGGAGATGGTTCTCCGGAGTTTTGGATGTTGTGCGCAAGAGTGAGACAGTGATACTGAGCCAGTTCTTTTGAGTTTAGCCAACCCGGGCCTTTAAGCACGTCTTAAATGTGATCAAATTTTATTTTGCTGGATACGACCCGAGCCGAGAAGTTAAGGATTTTGTTTAGTTGTTTGTGATTTTTATCCGAGCAGTTACCAAATACTAATATGCAGTATCGTATATGCGAGATAATCAAGCCTTGAGCAAGTGTGAAGAGAATGTCCTGGGGGAGATTGTAACGAATGTGAGTGAGACCGATCAGAAACCCATAGCATGTCCGGGTGAGGTGCGCTACATGGACGTCCCACGACAGGACAGGGTCGAACAGGACGCCGAGGTTCCGCACCGAAAGCTCAGTCCCCAGTGTCTCGCCACGAAATGTCAGCGTGATCGGTGGTATAGTGCGCAGATTTTGGCGACTACCAAACATCATCAACTGTGTTTTTGCTGCATTTACTTTCAGGGAGTCAGCCAAAAACCATGATTCAAGGGAGGACAGAGCGTGCGCCATACATGCGACCACGCTGCCCATGTCGCCCTTCATGCCGGACACTAGGATCTGCGTGTCGTCGGCATATTGGACGACGAAGGCACCGGGTGCATATTAGCTCAGGTCGTTAGCAAATATACTGTACAGTAGAGGTCCCAGGGATGATCCCTGGAACACGCCAATGCTGTTCTGAAGTGGTTTAGAGAGACATCTGCGCCCGGTATGGTCGGTGATGGAGACGCTCTGGGTGTGGTTGGAGAGGTACGAGCGGAACCATTCTGCGTCAACCCCATGGAGCTGTAATTTAGTCAGGAGCTTGGAGTGGTCAATTACGTCAAAACACTTACTTAAATCGAGCAGACAGAGGAGAGAAATATCCCCTCTGTCTGTGGCAGAGAGAATATGGTCGGTTACAGTGATCAGCGCGGTTTCGGTCGGGTGACGTGGCCTAAATCCGTGCTGAGCGGGAGAAAAAAGATGGTTCTGTGTCAGGTATGCATATAGTTGACGCTGAACAATCCGCTCGACAATTTTTTTATATGACTGGGACTAAGGATATAGGCCGAAAGTTCGCAGGATCGGAGACAGGACCGGACTTGTGGATTGGATGGACTATGGAGTGTTTCCAAGCGTCGGGAATGTCATTGTTGGCCAAACAGGTGTTGGTGATGTTCAGCAGTGGCACACAGATCACGTCGAGACCAAGTTTAAAAGATCGGATGGATGTCTGTGCCGCAGGCCGGGGTATCCTTCATGCTGCAGATCACACTGATCAGTGTGTTAATATCAACGGTTTCTACTGTGAAGGAGCACGAGCCAACACGTGATAATCGGAAGATAAAATCATCGGGTACAAGACCACTGTGCCACTTCCCCTGCAACACGTGGACCCACTCCCACAAAGTACTCGTTCAGTGAGTCGGCGCTGACAGCTGCAGCTCATGCGGGTTTTATTGCTGCAGAGCCGATGTGCTGGCGAACGTTCCGGTACACTGACTGCGGCCCATCCTCGGTCAGGCGGCGGCTAATGTCTCCCCGGGCGTCCCGACGTATAGCGGACCGCACCAAGCGGTTCAGCGCGCGGTACTCCTCAGTGTGGCCGCCGGCGCCCAGGGCTGCCAGCCGCTGACGCATTAGGTCACGTGTTGTGTCACTGATAGGTGGGGCTGTGGGGTTGCGGATTTTCATCCGCTTCACTGGCGCGAATAAGTCTAGCACGGGCACGAATGTGTCGAGAAAACACTGCCACTGGCCACCCGTTGATGGTTGTCGGTAGACATGTTGCCAGTCGGCTCCGTGCAAACACTCACGGAACTCCGACTCGTTTACACGTCTCAGAGAGCGGCACTCGATGACGATGGGCTTTGGTCTAAATCGAGGGATACAGAGGGATGACACGACGAATCTATGTGGGCTAAAATGACACAGCTTGGTACCCGCCTTTCTGACTGTATGGGGATCATTTGCTATCACGACGTCTAAGAGTCTTTATGTGTACGTCAGTGACTTTATATGCTGAGTCAGAGAGTATGATGATAAAAACTGTTAAAAAAAATGTATGGGGAGCATCCACGTCGCCTGGTAAATTACAGTTAAAGTCACCAGTAAGGATCACCTTGATTCCGGGGAATTTTAGCAATACGAGCTGGAGTTGTGCCTCTAATGTTCCAAAATCCGCCTCGATTGCGGCGGCCGGGCGGCGCGGCGGCCGGTACACGGTGGCGAGTGCGAACTGATGCCCTCGGTGGTCAGGCTTGATGAGTGTCCAGAGAGTTTCCAGCTTACTAACTGGTTCTGACACGTCGGGAGTGGCGATTACACTGGCTTGTATGCCGTCCCTGTGTATCACAGCCACGCCGCCGTATCCGCTCTTGTCAGGCCGATCAGCTCGGACGACCGTGTAGCCGGGGAATTTCAGCAGTCGGGTGGGCGTGTTCGGTTTCAGCCAGGTCTCTGTTACAGCGATGACGTCATAATGGTGTTTTTCGATCTCCTGATTTAACTCTAGGATCTTCGGCTTGATGGACTGGATATTGATGGTGCACATCAACAGTCCACCTGCCGCGTCCTTGGTCCTCCAGCCGTGCGAGTTGCCGCCGCCCTGGCGGCCAGGTCGCTTTCCCCGCCGCGTTTTCCGCCGGCCGGCCGGCGCTGAATCTCCCCCTGGCAAATGTCTTGCAGATGTCGGTGGGGCGGCCGGGCTCGCAGGGGCGGGTTGAGAGTGTCTGGTCGGTGGTGCGGTCTGCTCGGTCGGTGGCGTAGTCTGCTCGGTCGGTGGTGCGGTCTGCTCGGTCGGTGGTGTAGTCTGCTCGGTCGGTGGTGCAGTCTGCTCGGTTGGTGGTGTAGTCTGCTCGGTCGGTGGCGTAGTCTGCTCGGTCGGTGGTGCGGTCTGCTCGGTCGGTGGTGTAGTCTGCTCGATCGGTGGTGTAGTCTGCTCGGTCGGTGGTGTAGTCTGCTCGGTCGGTGGTGCGGTCTGCTCGGTCTGGTGGTGTGTTCTGCTCGGTCGGTGGTGTATTCTGATCGGTCGGTGGTGTAGTCTGCTCGGTCGGTGGTGTATTCTGCTCGGTCGGTGGTGTAGTCTGCTCGGTCGGTGGTGCGGTCTGCTCGGTCGGTGGTGTAGTCTGCTTGGTCGGTGGTGTAGTCTGCTCGGTCGGTGGTGTAGTCTGCTCGGTCGGTGGTGTAGTCTGCTCGGTCGGTGGTGTAGTCTGCTCGGTCGGTGGTGTATTCTGCTCGGTCGGTGGTGTATTCTGCTCGGTCGGTGGTGTATCCTGCTCGGTCGGTGGCGTAGTCTGCTCGGTCGGTGGTGTATTCTGCTCGGTCGGTGGTGTATTCTGCTCGGTCGGTGGTGTATTCTGCTCGGTCGGTGGTGTATTCTGCTCGGTCGGTGGCATAGTCTGCTCGGTCGGTGGTGTATTCTGCTCGGTCGGTGGTGTATTCTGCTCGGTCGGTGGTGTATTCTGCTCGGTCGGTGGCGTAGTCTGCTCGGTCGGTGGTGTATTCTGCTCGGTCGGTGGTGTACTCTGCTTGGTCGGTGGTGTATTCTGCTCGGTCGGTGGTGTATTCTGCTCGGTCGGTGGTGTATTCTGCTCGGTCGGTGGTGTATTCTGCTCGGTCTGTGGTGTATTCTGCTCGGTCGGTGGTGTATTCTGCTCGGTCGGTGGTGTATTCTGCTCGGTCGGTGGTGTATTCTGCTCGGTCGGTGGTGTATTCTGCTCGGTCGGTGGCGTAGTCTGCTCGGTCGGTGGTGTAGTCTGCTCGGTCGGTGGTGTAGTCTGCTCGGTCGGTGGTGTATTCTGCTCGGTCGGTGGTGTATTCTGCTCGGTCGGTGGTGTATTCTGCTCGGTCGGTGGTGTATTCTGCTCGGTCGGTGGTGTTTTCTGCTCGGTCGGTGATGTATTCTGCTCGGTCGGTGGTGTATTCTGCTCGGTCGGTGGTGTATTCTGCTCGGTCGGTGGCGTAGTCTGCTCGGTCTGGTGGTGTATTCTGCTCGGTCGGTGGTGTATTCTGCTCGGTCGGTGGTGTATTCTGCTCGGTCGGTGGTGTATTCTGCTCGGTCGGTGGTGTAGTCTGCTCGGTCGGTGGGGCAGTCTGCTGTGCTACCCCTTGGTGGGCCACACCGCCCCTGGGCGAGCGACCAGCTCTGCTGTCGTTTTCAAGGTCACGTTGGGCGCGGTGACGGCTGGGCAGGTCTGGCCTAATCTAGAGGCGAGCACGATGGGTAGCACGATGGGCTCGCCACAGGCGAGCGGCGGTGGTACAGCCCATGTTGAGCGGAGTCACGCGTCTGGATGTAACGCTGGAAGGTTCCAGAGTGCCATGACTTATCTGTCCTGTTGTGCTGACCGCCGATGGAAGGACGATCAAGGGACCCTCATGTCGACCAAGGGCCCCCTCTGAGGGCCCCGTCAGACCTCTGAGGGCCCTCTCAGACCAACAGAGGGCCCCTCAGACCGACAGAGGACCCCTCAGACTGACAGAAGGTCCCCTGCAGGCCGACAGATAGCTCCTCAGGCCGACATAGGGCTCCCGCAGGCCGACAGAGGGCCCCCTCAGGCCGACTGAGCCCCCCCCCCCTCATACCGACAGAGGGTCCCTCAGACCGACAGGGGGTCCCCCTCAGACCGACAGAGGGTCCCCCTCAGACCGACAGAGGGTCCCCCTCAGGCCGCCAGAGGGCCCCCTCAGGCCGACAGAAGGCCACTTCAGACCGGCAGAGGGTCCCCCTCAGGCTGATAAGGACCCTCAGGCCGACAGAGGGCCCCCTCAGACCAACAGAGGGCCCCCTCAGAGCGACAGAGGGCCCCTCAGGCCGACAGAGGCCCCCTCAGGCCGACAGAGGCTCCCCCTCAGGCCGACATAGGGTCCTGAGGCCGACAGAGGGCCCCTCAGACCGACAGAGGGGCCCCCTCAGTCCAACAGAGGGACGCTCGGGCCGACAGAGGGCCCTTCAGACCGACAGAGGATCCCCCGCAGGCCGACAGAGGGCCCCCTCAGGCCGACTGAGGGCCCCTCAGATCAACAGAGGGCCCCCTCAAGCCGACCGAAAACCCCTTCACACCGACTGAGAGCCCGTCTGGCCAACCAAGGGCCCCAAACGAAAGACAAGGTGGGCCCCTCAGCCCAAGGGGGTACCCGCGGGTGTCCAGGGTACCCCTTGGATACGCCCTTGGTGTCTGTAGAGAAACACGTTCTCGCTTGGGTTATCTAAAACCCGCAATGGACTCTTATCGAAACCTTTCTAGAAAAATGTCTCAAGACGTGTTTTCAGTGTACCCTGTCCGACCTTTGATTCGGCGACCCGTGACCTTTGATTGTCCGGCCCGTGACCGGTCAGTGGGGATTGGTGGGCAGTGTCAAGGGTGGGAGATAGAGAGCGAATTGGGGATAACCTCTCTCCGAGCTCAAATTGTCTTTAACATTACGAGTGAATAGAATGTGCCCTGAATTTTCATATGCACGTTACGCGACCGGAGAAGATACCACTGGGTCTGAAGCGTCCGACTGGAATACATTGCCCCGTGCCAGATGGGGTCTCGAAAGTTATCGCCCAACATTAGGGTCTCAGGTGGTCTGCCAACTACAGTAGTTCATGCCAACTGTATTGCCATGCGAATTAAGTTCGCAGTCCTCGCCATCTCGAGTGTTGGCGACATTTAATAAATTGTATGACGACATTACATCAATTCTGAGATGCCTTCCACAGCGCCACTTCACACAACATGGTCGACATCTCTTCAGCGCCACTTCACACAACATGGTCGACATCTCTTCAACACCACTTCACACAACATGGTCGACATATCTTCAGCGGCACTTCACACAACATGGTCGACATCTCTTCAGCGGCACTTCTCACAACATGGTCGACATCTCTTCAGCGGCACTTCTCACAACATGGTCGACATCTCTTCAGCGGCACTTCTCACAACATGGTCGACATCTCTTCAGCGGCACTTCTCACAACATGGTCGACATCTCTTCAGCGCCACTTCACACAACATGGTCGACATATCTTCAGCGGCACTTCTCACAACATGGTCGACATCTCTTCAGCGGACATCGCACTCAGCTCACGTTTCTGCGCGTCCAATGCTATCGGGATCGGCGGCTTTGGCCGAAATTCAATCCGAGTGCTGATCCTCGCCGGTCTCGGCTACAGAATCCCAACCCAGCAACACCCACCATGGGCTACAGAATCCCAACCTAGCAACACCCACCATCGGCTACAGAATCCCAACCCAGCAACACCCACCATCGGCTACAGAATCCCAACCCAGCAACACCCACCATCGGCTACAGAATCCCAACCCAGCAACACCCACCATGGCTACAAAATCCCAACCCAGCAACACCCACCAGGCGACCTGCCTCGCGCTAAAGCGCAGCTATTGTTGTCAGCTGCTTTCATCCTGCTGAACTTCGGAATCCAACCATGGGCGGTCGCTCGCAATCGCTCGCCTATGTGACCGGAGGCCGGGATGGCTGGTTTGAAGCCTATATGTGACCGGAGGCCGGGATGGCTGGTTTAAAGGGATATTGCCACCTCCGGAGGATTTCTAAAAAGCAACTTAAATGAATGGTGGGGATCAACAATCATGTATGCTCAAGCCCAAACTTGCTCCTGCAGCACCTAAAGCAGTGTATCGGCAAAGCATTTTGTATTTATTTCTGACTCCAAAACGCTGGTCCCAGCTGTGCTCAGTACTAGATTCATGATGCCCACTCTCATCCAGTTTGGCTGTGGTATTGGCGCCCGCCCAAAGCCGAAGCGTACGAATTCGCCGAGACTTGACCTTGAAAAGTATATCTGTGTTATAAGGTATGGGTCACATAACTCCTACGGTCCCAAAGTCAAGCCATAGCAATTCTTGCTGTTTTATTATGCAAGAGGCTAAGGTTGTTGAAAATATAATTAACTGCATACGCTTTTTAATTTTAAAGTGCACTGACGGAATGGTGATGTTGAGTTTTTCAACATTCAAAAGAAAATAACAGTCCGCAAAGAAGCGATTCTAAATAGTGATGAGGCGACTCCAATTTTACGAATACTTGGCAAGCATAAGTGGTGCAAATGTATTTTTTTGATCTAATGGGGGGAGTTTCGGGAACCAAATTTTGCAGGTGAAATCGGGCACGCTTAATCGACCAATACACATCAAAAACTCCATCTTGGCCAGCGAGGTGGCAATGTCCCTTTAATCCTCGCCCGGGTAGTGGGCAGAGTTCGTCACGGGCTGGGCCGGCTCTATGGGCCATGGGCCGGGATGGGCCTGGGCTGGGCCTGGGCTGGGCCTGGGCTGGGCCTGGGCTGGGCCTGGGCTGGGCCTGGGCTGGGCCTGGGCTGGGCCTGGGCTGGGCCTGGGCTGGGCATCAACTTTAAGGAAATAATCGGGCTCTGGACGGGCCTGGGCTGAAAATGTTGAAGCTCAGGTCAGAGCTGAAAAATATGTCAACCAGCAGTTCACTTCCACAGCAGCACACTGTTGCTGTGGCTCTGGCTTTTTGTTTGTTTTTGGTTAGCATGTTTCACATTTTGGTTCGTTAGTTGGTTCATTGTTTCACATTTATAGTATACAAGTAAATATGCTTGGATAGTGATTGCAAATTTTGTAAAAATATTTATATGCGTAATCTGAACGGGCCTGACTGGGTCTGGGCCTCAATATTATACATTTAAACGAGCCTGGTCCGGGCCTGGGCTTGGTGTTCATGGGCCTGGGCCGGGCTGGGCTGGGAGTTGCTGGGCCCGTGACGAACACTGGTAGGGGGTGGATGCCACCCCCTCGGTTTTCTGGAATAACTCACGTAGTTTCTAACCGATTGCGATCAAACTTTCAGTACCCTACTTTTGAACAATTCGACACATAATCTGAAAAATGAATTTATAACCCACATGACCCGTGACCTATGACCTGTTTCTCAAGGTCATGTCAGGCGCAACTGGCGTCCCGCAGATCGATGCTTGTAACTTGTGCAGTTTCCGAGTGTTTGTTGTTCAGGAGCATATGCAAAGGTGTTTCCAGGTGACAGTTGTGGTTTCCACTGAGATTATGACCTCGATTGACCTTTTCAGAGGTCAACTGAGGTCATTGACCTCCGATGACCTCAGATAACTTTTTTGAGCTTCTGGCGGTTTGTTTCTAGGACAATTTGTGACGCTGATTTCAAATTTGGGATCCATTTGAGATAATTATATGTTCCACTGGGGTCATACGCATCCACAGGTCAACCGAGGTCACTGACCTCAGATGACCTGACATGACCTTTTTGGAATTTGGCAGTTTTTAGGACATTTTGCGACGCTGATTACGAATTTGGCACCTATTAAGCATTATGATATGCTCATTCACGATTCTAGCGCGATAAAATTCAATTGATATGCATTTCCCATTTTGATGACTTTTGGGTCATTGACATGACTTCAGAGGTCACCTAATGACCCAATACCTTAAAATCGGATATCAATGGCTTCCTCTCGTCACAAGCAACACGCTCGTCTTTGAATCCACACTCTAGCTCAATTAGGGGCGAAACGCTAAGAATGATGCAGCCAGCTAACGATATACTTTAACCATCGCCCGGGTAGGGGGGGGGTCGTACCCCCCCCCCCCCCTACCCGAACACGTAGTGATTTTGCCCTACCCGGGCGAGGGTTAAAGTCTATCGTTAGCTGGCTGCAGCAGCAGCACGTGCTCAAGACTCTGTGACAGAGCTTCTGTCTATGTCACTGTCCCGCAGAAGACTCTGTCTCTGTCTCCGTGGCCCCCGCAACAGTTTCTGTATCAGTCTCTGTCCTGCGGAACGGCTGGCAGAAACATTTGTCTTTGCCTCTGTCTCATTTCTGTGTCTGTCTTTGTTTATGTATCTTGTGTCTCTGTCTCTGTCTCTGTCTCTGTCTCTGTCTCTGTCTCTGTCTCTGTCTCTGTCTCTGTCTCTGTCTCTGTCTCTGTCTCTGTCTCTGTCTCTGTCTCTGTCTCTGTCTCTGTCTCTGTCTCTGTCTCTGTCTCTGTCTCTGTCTCTTCCCCACGAGACACCCGTGGCAGACTGTCCTACATATTGATCGATGTGCCTGGCACTTGGCTCTGGACGCCTGCTGCCGTACGCCGGACATCAAACAGCGGAGGAGGCCTCGGATGCCACCGGGGAGGATCACGGCGACCATCAGCCTCCAATCGGCACGGCTGCCGTGACCGGACTGGTCAGATGCTATCGATTAACCCCCCTTCTCCCCCCCCCCCCCCCCCCCTCGGTCACCAGGTCCTAAGTCGCAGCCGCAGCGATTGGAGGAGGGGGGTGCACTAATGTTACCATGAGAGCGCACGTCGCTGGTGAATGGTGATGGGTGGCGCAAGGTGGTGAATGGTGATGGGTCGTGCAAGGTGGTGAATGGTGATGGGTGGCGCAAGGTGGTGAATGGTGATGGGTGGCGCAAGGTGGTGAATGGTGATGGGTGGCGCAAGGTGGTGAATGGTGATGGGTCGTGCAAGGTGGTGAATGGTGATGGGTCGTGCAAGGTGGTGAATGGTGATGTGTCGTGCAAGGTGGTGAATGGTGATGGGTCGTGCAAAGTGGTGAATGGTGATGGGTCGTGCAAGGTGGTGAATGGTGATGGGTCGTGCTAGGTGGTGAATGGGGTCGCGCAAGGTGAGCGTGGGTGGTGCGAGGTAAGAGGGGAATGGTATTTGGAACATGAATCTGGGAAGAGGTATTGGGAGGGCTACGAAATGAACAGGACATGTTCAGTACGTTGTAGCCATGTTTAATAATGTCAGAAGATGGATAAGCATGAGTGGGAGCATTAGAAGAAATGGGCTCTGGCTGTGCAACACAGGTATCTTGAAAATAAATCAAGACTTTTTCGGAGTAGATAAGTCAAGATATGTCAGAATTAGAGCCCTTCATGGAATGGGAATCCCATATGGGAATGGGAATGGGATGGAAATGGGTGAGAATCGGGCATTTTTTTTGGAAATGTAACGGGTTATAATGGGTTTGGGACAGGCCATATCCTTTGTTAGCACTAAAAAAGGTGAAATATGCTGAAACGGGTGGGAATGGGAGCCGCATCAATTATGAGTTGGGATTGGAACGAGTTTGGGTCTGGCTGAATGGCCCAGCATTGGACCGGGATAGGGGCTGAAAATGTGTCCCATGAAGGGCTCTAGTCAGAATCAGTTTATATTAATTTGTCGGGCCCAGAATAAGTCACATTCGCATGACAAATTCACAGTTCATTTTCAGATTAATGTGATGGGCATGTATATTACATTTTCCATCTACGATTGAGCAATACAAATTGTTTGTTCTGATATTTAACGAAATTATGCGTTGACCACCTGTTCTAGACAGTTTCAATGCATTATTATCGATAGCCCTCCCAACAACTCAACGAACATGAATCGCCAAAAGCAATCAACTCACGTCATTCAAGTTTGAAGCTGAGCTTGGGAGATATTCTTGACGTGCGGTAAATGAGTTTCGATAATAGCATCGCCGCAGGCGTGGATGAGGCGAGCTTTATCGTAAAAGGTTGAAACGGGAAAATAACGACAATCGGCAAAACATTATGTTGAGAGAACGATCTCGAAAGGTAATTCCGTCAATGTTTCCTGCAAAGCTTTAAAGGGAATGTTTCACCTTTCTAAAAGTTGTCAAATATACGCTGGTTGTAGTCGAAAATATGAAGTAAGTGCTGCTGAAAACAATGGTGATATTTTTCACTTGAAAAGTCACTTAACCGGCAGTCACTGGGGTATATTCTGTAACACGACTCACTGGGGGGGGGGGGCTTTTTTAGCCCCCCCCCCTGGTATCTTCAGGACCAATGATCGCAGCGGGACGCGCAAGGCGGAATTCGAAAGCGCGCAATGAGATAAGCCTAACGCACACTTACAAATTTGAAATTAAGGTCACATGTCAGGTCACGGTCAAGTCAAACGTCAAAATCGAGGTATTTGAGTTTATGGACAATACTTGCCATCCATGGCCTTCCATTGCGCCTATAATCCCCAAAAGTGCTGTCAAAGGTATGACACATATCTCACATGAGCTAAAGTGAGATTGTTGGAAAATATCGAAGTCAAGGTCAGGTCACAAAAGGTCACTACACACAAAATATCTACGAAAATCATGCAGCACATGTTTTATGGATGATTTTACGTGTATAATTCGATAGTGATAGTCATTTTACCACCTGACTTCACTTACGTGAAGTTAGCGTCAAGTTCAGGTCATGTTCAGGTCACTGAAGGTCAAAATTTGAAATTGATAAATCGAAATGAAAAAGCATGTTTCTATATCAGTTTTATCTCACAAATACGGTGCTGGCATTTATTTGTCTGTATCTGGTCAATAAAGGCCAACAAAACAATTTAAAGAATATGACGTCATGATTTACCCATACTTTATATGCCATGTCAGTCAAAAAATATGACATCATTTGAAGTTTGGTGTGTGAGTTGCCCATATTTCGTTATCTGACATATATTCCGTTTTTTTAATATCTTGAAAAATTTGATTTTGTGGTCATTTTTTATAACTTTTTTGACATTTTTGGGGTCAAAAACTAAAATGTTTGAAATTTAGAGATGACTGGTTTGTATCCCTTGCCTCGTTTTTGTATCCCTTGCCTCGTCTACCTTTTAACGTTTTTCGATTGCATTTTGCTTTAAATTTATACGGCCTGGCAAAATTTAGCTGATTTTTGTGTCAAAATCGTGTTTAGTGACGTCACTAGATTCATTATATCTCGAAAAACGTCCGAAAAAATTGCTTCTTTTTGCACAAAAGGTGTAAAAATGATGCACGGAAAGGTACTGAAGGTTTGGTGTCGATATCGCCATTAGTTGCTGAGATATTCCTAATATTCCTAGGGGGAGGGGGCCTAAAAAAAGCCCCCCAGTGACTCGCTGGTTAAGTTTATACAATTTAAGTTTTTAAATTTGGGCTGATGACGTCATTATTGAGCTATAGACCGCCGCTGATTGGCTGACAAAGTGGCATTGGCTGACAAAATGTCTGTCAGACAATCAGCGGCTGCACCAGCCTGGTGCATTTTGCACATGGTAAATTAAATTGCTTAAAAACGGTTAAGCTTTGGGAAAAATGACCTTGGTAATTTATACATTTCAATAACGGCCCAATATAACGGCTATCTCAGTTTAAAACTAATACAAACATGAAACATTCCCTTTAAGGCGTTGTTTTTCTTTCGGCACATCGTATAAGATCAAAGCTCTGTGTTTGTACAGACAAACAAACTTCTTCGTAAGTTAATTAACATCTGAAGTACGACTGCTGTATCCAAAGCGCCACTATTGCATTCACAGAGTCGCTTTCATCTTCAAAGCGTCGCAAAGGTTTGTAATGCATCGCTCTTATATTTACAGTGCTGCCATTTTTCCACAGCGATACTGCTGCAAACACAGCGCCAATTTTGGATACAATTGCAGCTTTTCCTTACAAAACACCAAGTATGTGTCCAGAACGCCACTTAGGTCTCCAACGCACCAACATTAATCTTCAAAGCGCCACTTAAGTCTCAGCGGCGCCACTCTCACCTCCGCAGCGCCACTCTCGTCCTCAAAACGACACTCTCGTCTCCAAAGTATGCCGTCTGCCGTCTGCCGACTGGCAACTCACTCTCAACCCTCAGAAGTGTGTTGCGTTCACGATCACTCTCAAACAAACACCTGTCCTTCACACCTACTGTATCAACAGTTCTCCCCTGCAGCGTGTGACGGAAGTTCGTGACTTGGGAGTCATATTGGATTCCAAGCTCACATTTTCGGCCCATATAGACAGTATGGTGACCAAAGGAAACCGGGCCTTAGTTCTCCTAATTCGATCATTTAAGACCGGCCTTTCCAGGCAGAAATTTGACCGCAAAGCGTACTTGTGGCATATGACGCCAATGTCAGGTCAATCTTAGAATATGAGAGTGCTGTCTGGTCCGGTGCAGCTAAACCCCATTTAAAACGATTGGAAAGGGTACATGAATTTCTTGTTTGGCTAGCCGCCAGAGCCAGAGGCACGGACATACTCACCAGTCTCGAATACCGCGATCTGCTCAACTCTTTCCATGTCCCATCTCTTCAAGCGCGGCGCGTACAGGTTGACCTTGTCTATCTTAGTAACATTTTCTCTGGCAAAACCGATTCCTCTTTTCTGATAGGCTGTTTTTCACTACATGTACCACGCCGTCCGACGCGGAATGTCAGCCTGTTCAATGTGCCGTTCGCTCGCGTCTCCACTGTGAAGATGGAGACGTTTGTAAGGCTTGCAACCTTGGCGAACGCTTTTATTCAAAATAATCCCCAGGTTGATTTCTTCGCAGACGGTTTTGTCACTTTTAAAACATCTGTTTTAGCCCATGCTGAGAGCGTGTCGTGTGTGTCTGCAGCTGTGCGTGGTTCTGTTCATTTTACCTATGTGTTGTGCGCTTGTATTTAATGTGTGTGATTATTTAATCTATATTTATTATCACATCACTTCGCCTATAAGTGGGTACAGTGCCGGTTGGCGATCTAACAGAATAAATGACAAATGAAAAAAACGCCACCCTTTTCTCTAGCGCGCCACATATGCCTCCAGGGCAACTCTCTCGTCCCAACAACGCCACCCTTGTCTCCAAAGCGCCTCCCACATCTTCAGAACATCACCATTGTCTCCATCAGGGTTGTGCTCGACTCAGATTTTTTAGACTGACTCGACTCTGACTCATTTACGAAGGGACTCTGACTCAACTCTGACTCAAGCGGGGAAATTATTTGTTTGAGTCGACTCAGCTTTGACTCATTTGCCTTTACGCCTGACTCAACTCTGACTCAAGCAAGGGGGACAACTTTTTGAGTCGACTCAACTTTTACTCATTTGCTTTTACCCCTGACTCAACTCTGACTCAAGCGGGATTTTGTTTTTGTTTAATCGACTCAACTTTGACTCTTGTGAAAATTGCTTGAGTCGACTCATTTTTGACCTCAAGTTCAACTAACTTAACGACTTTGATTCAAATGTATTTTACTTGCAAAAACTTAGAATATTATATCATATATGTAAACATTTTTATTTTTATTTACTCTGGATCAAGGCACATGAATGAATATTGCATCATAATCATAAATAAATATCTACTGCATCCAGCTGCATTGTAAGCTATATTAAATATATATATATATATATATATATATATATATATATATATATATATATATATATATATATATATATATATATATATATATATATATATATATATATATATATATATATATATATATATATATATATATATATATATATATATATATATATATATATATATATATATATATATATATATATATATATATATATATATATATATATATATATATATATATATATATATATATATATATATATATATATATATATATATATATATATATATATATATATATATATATATATATATATATATATATATATATATATATATATATATATATATATATATATATATATATATATATATATATATATATATATATATATATATATATATATATATATATATATATATATATATATATATATATATATATATATATATATATATATATATATATATATATATATATATATATATATATATATATATATATATATATATATATATATATATATATATATATATATATATATATATATATATATATATATATATATATATATATATATATATATATATATATATATATATATATATATATATATATATATATATATATATATATATATATATATATATATATATATATATATATATATATATATATATATATATATATATATATATATATATATATATATATATATATATATATATATATATATATATATATATATATATATATATATATATATATATATATATATATATATATATATATATATATATATATATATATATATATATATATATATATATATATATATATATATATATATATATATATATATATATATATATATATATATATATATATATATATATATATATATAT
>JAXIVJ010010834.1:7500-40000 GCA_036785665.1 Chirona hameri | reverse complement strand
ACCTGAGCGACCCACTGGTCGTTATGGCTCTCTTCGACCACCGCTTGCCAACCGCCGAGAAGAAGGCGCTGGCGGGAAGCGATGCAGGGGGAAGAAGGATCCGAGGAACCGCCGAAGCGCATCACCGTCTCCGACGCCCACCTCGCCTCGTCCACACTAGCGTCGTTCGGAAGCCAGGCGTCCGGCGCCCTCCTAGACGCCGTCGGAGCGGAGGGCGTTCGTCTCGAAGGAGCCGGAGGAGTGGCCGAGTGACAATGGGGTTCGTCGCGGCGTCACGGCGCTTCGCGAGCCTACACGGCACCAACGACACGGCGGAGCGAGGGGTGGTGCTGCTCCAGTCCTTCAACCTCAGCCTGACGAAGAACGAGGATCAGCGCCAATTCCTCTTGCAGGTCGTCGAAGGCACCGTCGACAACAGCCAGGAACATCAAAGGCTTCCCTTCCCCGGCCAAGCTGAAGACAATAAGTGGCTTGGGCAACCGGTGATACCCCCGCCCCTGGAGGGGCTAATACTCGCTTTGAAGAGCCAGGGGACCAGCAGGCCCAGCTGGAGGAAGGGGAGGTCTCAAATGGCTTCAATATTGCCAACAACCCCCCCCCCCACAGACAATGTCCTTCTTGTAGTCCCTATCAGAGTCTATAGGGAAAACAATCAATCGACTTGCGCACCTTTAAATATACTTCGATTGCGCTAAAATTTTACAAATTTTACACATGTTTTCTCACCACCCCACAGTATTCCACTAAGGGTCGTTAAAAAATCAAACTTTCGTTTTTTATTGGCACCCTAATATATATATATATATATATATATATATATATATATATATATATATATATATATATATATAATATATATATATATATATATATATATATATATATATATATATATATATATATATATATATATATATATTATATATATATATATATATATATATATATTATATATATATATATATATATAAATATATATATATATATATATATATATATATATATATATATATATATATATATATATATATATAATATATATATATATATATATATATATATTATATATAATATATATATATATATATATATATATATATATATATATATATATATATATATATATATATATATATATATATATATATATATATATATATATATATATATATATATATATATATATATATATATATATATAATATATATATATATATATATATATATATATATATATATATATATATATATATATATATATATAATATATATATATATATATATATATACCCGTGGTCAAGAATTGCACACAATGTGGGTATTGATGCCCGAACAGTGTGCCAAAAACGGCGGCTGGAACGGCGGCGCTGTGCGCCGTGCGCCGTTTTTGAAACGGCAAAAACGGCGTGTCGCTGTTTTTCGGTATCCTCGAAAAACCTTAGGGGGGGGGGTCGTCTAAACGCCCCGCCCCGGCCACGGCGCGGGTTAACATAAAAATAAAAAAAATATGAAAAAGTGGGGGGTCATGCCAACCCCCGTTTCCTACTATGAACCACCTTATGCCTTATGCCTTTGTAAACCCGCCTGTCGTCTGATAAAATACTCGTACCTGACGCCTGACGTTTTTTCTTTCTTGAAGAAGCCCACCAGTGTGGGCTGCACCGACCGCTTCATCACCGTATCACGGGAACCTACGACATTTACGCAACTCTTGCTTGCGATTGCCGCCCCGTCGGCAGAGACAGCGAGGACATCTAGAGGGCCCCACGCCAGTTTGACCACATCCGTAACGTTGACGTGGGATACACTTTTTAACAAAATGCAGCAGATGTGTATCGCCGTCAGTGCAGCAGCGGATCCAGAACGGGAGTTTGGGGAGGGGGGAATTCCAAAAAGTCTTGCATAATTCTGAAAACTCATTGGATTTCGCTTGCTTATGCATTGATAGCTGGTTTAAAGGAAACTTCCCTTAGTAAAAGCTGCTTAGATTTGCTTCTATATCAGGGAATGTGTCAATTTTGCGCCGATTTCAGGCGGTTGGGGGGGGGGGGGGGGGGGCAATTGCCTATTTTTCCCAACCGTAGATCCGCCACTGCGTCAGTACGTCATTTTAACGACGACGCGCCAAGCAGACAACTGCCACCAAATGCACTGCTACCAAAGTTTTCCATTATATCTCATAGCACATTTAATGGAAAAAGGAAAAGGAAGGAAAAGAAAGGTATACGATACTGCTCTAAAGGCAAAGCTATACAATAATAATACTTATGACAATCTATAAAAGGAAACGAACAAAAAAAATGAAGTGACAAGGAGGCTTTCATATTTTATATAACTTTTTGTGAAGAAAATTGAAAGAGCTCATTTTTAGGGAAACTTCTGCTCGCCAAAGTTGGGGGGGGGGCAAGCGCCCCCGCTGCCCCCTGTTCCCAGGCCCTTGCCTCTGGAGGTCAGAGTGGCCCCTGGCGGTCAAAGTGGGCCTTCCAGAGGCCAGAGTAAGCTCTCCCGAGGCCAGAGTATGCCTTCCGGAGGCCTTGGTGACCCTCTGGAAGCCAGAGTGGACCCTCTGGGGGCTGCCCAGAGTGGCCCTTTGGACGTCAAAGTGGGCTTTCTGGAAGCCAGGTGAAGCTATTGGAGTCTAAATAGCTCTGAGTCATCCTTGAGAGAGCCCTCAGCCGACCTGAAAGAGTCCTTAGTCGGGCTAAGGAAATACGTAGCTTGGCCTGAAAGTGTCTAACTTTTTTAGATATAGGTCGAAGGTTAGAGGCTGGCATTGGTGTTTGCGATTGGAGCTCGCTACGATTGCGGGTCGAAATTGCGATTGGAGCTCCAATCCACAACCGAGGGCGTTGTCAAGGGGGCGTAGGGGATCATGACCTCCTCCTGGATGGTACCTTGAGGGGCCCTTGATAGGCCTGAGAGGGCCCTCGGTCGGCTTGAGGGGTCCTTGTTCGGTCTGAGGGGCCCTCGATCGGCTTGAGCCGCGGTCCTCAGTCGGCTTGCCGAAGCCCTCGGTCGGCATGAGGGTCCCTCATATGTCTTGGATAATATTTCCAGGCTGAACAGAGCTCATTCCAGGCTTGAGCGGGCCCCAGGCTGGTCTGAGAGGGCAATTGTCTGGGCCTGAGTGGACCCTGCAGCGATCTGTCCGGTCCCTTTTCTGGTTTCAGACTGTATTTCCCAGGCCTTGGAGCTATGTAATGTGTTATTTGTTTCCGATTTCAGACATTATAGTCGAGCCATAGCGCTGATGTAGGCCCCTTTGGATCAGTCCCTGTTCGCCCCCCCCCCCCCACAACCGTTTTGATAAATCGACACCGCCGTGTAGACGATGCATAGAATAGGTAAAAGTTGAATCTTCGGACACGTTCTTACCTCAGACTTCATGCTATCAGAATGCAGACAATACCAACGCATGGTGCTTTAGTGTGTCCGTATTGATAACCTTCTGATAGCATCAACATACTGGACTTTCATGCTATTGGTGGTGTAGACGATACATATAATCGGTAAACGTCGAATCTTCGGACACGTCCTAACCTCAGACTTCATGCTATCAGAATGCAAACAATACCAACGCATGGTGCTTTAGTATGTCAGTATTGATAACCTTCTGATAGCACGAAATTCAATGTTCTTATCCGAGCTTTGGGTTAGAGTGGGTCATATGACCAGTGGCGTAGCCACGGAGGGGGGGGGGGGTCCTGGGGTCCTAGGACCCCCCCGTGGCGTTTTTTTAAGTCCGGTTTTATTCTATATGGGGCCCCTCAGATGTTTCAAGTTTTTTTTTGTTACTGAAATCCAGGGATAACCGATTATTGGGACACAATTTTAGCATTTGTCAGTCGGTCTGTGGGGCCCTCAATCAGTCTATGGGCCCTCAGTAAGTCCATAGGGCTCTCAGTGGGCATATCTGACTCTGAGTTGGTTTTTGGAGCCCAGTAAGTCCATAGGGCTCTCAGTGGGCATATCTGACTCTGAGTTGGTTTTTGGAGCCCTCAGTGGGCCTGGATAGGCAGCTATCAGTCAGTCTTTGGGGCCCTCAGTCGGTCTATGGGGCCCTCAGTCGGTCTGCGGGGCCCTCAGTCGGTCTGTGGGGCCCTCAGTCGGTCTATGGTCCCTTCAGTTGGTTTATGAGGCTCAACAGTCTGTGGGGCCCTCAGTAAGTATATGTGGCCCTCAGTAAATACATGGGGCCCTCAGTGTGCTTAGGTGGCTCTCAGTGGGTTTGTGGGGCCCTCAGTCGGTCTATGGGGCCCTCAGTCGATTTGCGGGGCCCTCAATCGGTCTGCGGAGCCCTCAGTCGGTCTGCGGGGCTCTCAGTCGATCTATGAGCCTGGGCCATCAGTCGGTTTATGGGGCCTTCAGTCGGTACATGGGGCCTTCAGTCGGTAATGGGCCATATGCCTTTGGGCATTGGAATATATATAAACCGGCATTGGAAAATTATGGGCCTTCAATTTTGTGGGCCCCAAGCACACACAGTGGGCCCTCAATCTGTCGCAGACCCCCCCCCCGGAGCTAAATCCTAGCTACGCTACTGCATATGACCAATGCAGTTGGTACTCGGTACAACCATAAGCCCCAATTGTCATCATCATGTGTTAGTGACAATCATGTAATTGCCAGACTGACCTTGGTGGCATAGTGAGGGAAGAAATATATATTTAGAGCACTAATTACTGCAGTATTGACTGACGTGGACTACAATTAGGTGCACGACTGTGGCCTTGGTTTCAATGAATTTCAATGCATTTTGATGCTCAAATTTTCAACCATAGTGCCAGAGGCCAGTATCAGTTGATCACATAGTGGGAGATACATATAAATATAGAACACTCTAAAAATAGGTTCATGACTGTGGCCTTGGTTTCGATGCTGCCATTATAGAGCAGCCGGTAGCGTGTATTTTTTAAAGTCATGGGTTGTAAGCCACTTGGGTGTGTTATGGCTCCCAAGGCACCGCCAGGTACTTAATTTCCCGGGCAACGCCGGTTACCCCGCTAGTATTGATATATTGATATATTGATATATTGATATATTGATATATTGATATATTGATATATTGATATATTGATATATTGATATATTGATATATTGATATGATATATTGATATGATATATTGATATATTGATATATTGATATATTGATATATTGATATATTGATATATTGATATATTGATGTATTTGATATATTGATATATTGATATATTTGCATATTTGTATATTTGTATATTTGTATATTTGTATATTAATGTATTAATGTATTTATATATTTATATATTTATATATTTATATATTTATATATTTATATATTTATATATTTATATATTTATATATTTATATATTTATATATTTATATATTTATATATTTATATATTTAAATATTTAAATATTTATATATTTGGCCATTTAGTTTGCCCATTCTCGTGTCCGCACACAGCACGGTCAGGTGAACTTGTAGTTCAGTGAACTGGAACGACCAGTTCAAGCAGAGCTGTTGTTATTTCAGTATTCGCTGAAATTGATCGGTGCTTTGCGTGACTGCTCATTTACGTAAATGTATGTTAGCCGTAGGTTTGTCGATTGTCAGAATATGAAATGCACCAGTCCATGCTGGTATGATCCGATCTCAATCCATACAATCTTGATGCCAATGTAATTTTTTTTTTTTTTTTCCTATGAAGGCTGGTCCAATCCAACCCGATCCACATGCAATTCCATAAGAATAAATGGTAAATATGAATGGTAAATTTATGGTATGATTATTATAGTATAAATTGATTTATGGTATAAATGTATGGTACGATATATTTATGGTAAATTATTATGGTATAATTAACCATATCAACGGTAAGTTTTATTTGAAGCTTTTATTGTAATTTAATGTATTATCCAATCCAATTATATTTTTAACCATATTTCTCCGGTCCAATTCAATTTCAACTAGTTGAACTTGCTCAAGGTTCAATGGCTACGTCCCCCCCCCCCATCCCATCCCCCTCCCCCTGCTCGTCCCTGTGTTGACTGGTGTCATGACTGCTGACTGGTTCGACTGTGTGTTGACTTTTGTCCTGGCTCGACTCGGTCATGTGTTGATTGTTGTCCTGGCTGTCCCTGCCATGTGTTGACTGTTGTCCTGACCCGTCTCGGCCATGTGTGACGGTTGGAATGGCTGGCTTGGTCGTGTGTTAACCGTTTTCCTGGCTGACCTGGCTCGGCCGTGTGTTGACTGTTGTCCTGGCCCAACTCGGTCGCGTGTTGACTTTTGTCCTGGCCCGACTCGGTCGTGTGTTGACTGTTGTCTTGGCTGGCTCGGCCGTGTGTTGACTGTTGTCCTGGCCCGGCTCGGTCGTGTGTTGCCTTTATCTTGGCTGGTCCGGCTACGTGTTGACTGTTGTCCTGGCTGGTCCGGCTATGTGTTGACTGTTGTCCTGGCTGGTCCGGCTATGTGTTGACTGTTGTCCTGGCTGGTCCGGCTATGTGTTGACTGTTGTCTTGGCTGGCTCGGCCGTGTGTTGACTGTTGTCTTGGCTGGCTCGGCCGTGTGTTGACTGTTGTCATGGCTGGTCCGGCTATGTGTTGACTGTTGTCATGGCTGGTCCGGCTATGTGTTGACTGTTGTCATGGCTGGTCCGGCTATTTGTTGACTGTTGTCATGGCTGGTCCGGCTATGTGTTGACTGTTGTCATGGCTGGTCCGGCTATGTGTTGACTGTTGTCCTGGCTGGTCCGGCTATGTGTTGACTGTTGTCATGGCTGGTCCGGCTATGTGTTGACTGTTGTCATGGCTGGTCCGGCTATGTGTTGACTGTTGTCATGGCTGGTCCGGCTATGTGTTGACTGTTGTCCTGGCTGGTCCGGCTATGTGTTGACTGTTGTCATGGCTGGTCCGGCTATGTGTTGACTGTTGTCCTGGCTGGTCCGGCTATGTGTTGACTGTTGTCATGGCTGGTCCGGCTATGTGTTGACTGTTGTCATGGCTGGTCCGGCTATGTGTTGACTGTTGTCCTGGCTGGTCCGGCTATGTGTTGACTGTTGTCATGGCTGGTCCGGCTATGTGTTGACTGTTGTCATGGCTGGTCCGGCTATGTGTTGACTGTTGTCCTGGCTGGTCCGGCTATGTGTTGACTGTTGTCATGGCTGGTCTGGCTATGTGTTGACTGTTGTCATGGCTGGTCCGGATATGTGTTGACTGTTGTCATGGCTGGTCCGGCTATGTGTTGACTGTTGTCCTGGCTGGTCCGGCTATGTGTTGACTGTTGTCATGGCTGGTCCGGCTATGTGTTGACTGTTGTCCTGGCTGGTCCGGCTATGTGTTGACTGTTGTCATGGCTGGTCCGGCTGTGTTGACTGTTGTCCTGGCTGGTCCGGCTATGTGTTGACTGTTGTCATGGCTGGTCCGGCTATGTGTTGACTGTTGTCATGGCTGGTCCGGCTATGTGTTGACTGTTGCCCTGGCCGCTCGGCGGGGCGGTTGGTGGCGGCGACTGGTTTGCTCTGTTTGACATATAGCGTATCTGGCCGGCGCGGCGGCGCTGTGGGCCGGGCTGGTTTTGTAACGTACGGTGTGTACAGAGGTACAGATGGTACAGACAGTACAGACAGAGTCCTGGCAGACAGACCGACCGTGCACGGTCAGTCAGACATTATATCAGTACTCTGAGTCAGACCGCCTGCAGCCAGGAGGCAGCCTGGCTGGCATGGCTCGATCAGGCGAAGGAAAAGTGCTCTTCAAGCAGGGGATCCGGAAAATCTTCAAGGGGCGGGGATGCATCAATTGCAGTGCTGCCCCTACCTATACCCAAATCTGAAAATTCACGGATTTGGTTCACTATATTTTGAGGGTGCCCATATTTCAGTTTTTTAAAATTGACAAAACATTGGCTATAGGTATTTGCAATATCAGTCGTACCCTTTCTATCATTTGAAGTGCCGCGGGTGGTGCTACAATAGATAATGTGTACAGTCAAGGGCGGCCCCAGACGGCTGATGCAGAATTGAACAAGAGGGTAGACGAGGTTCGTGACCAGGGGTAGCTGTGTTTTTTATAAGCAGTCAATAATATGCATGCGATGGCAGTGTATCATATTGCTTTGTGTCTCGTGCGGACTTCAAAAATGTTCTTGAACTAAAAAATAGGCAGGATTTTGCGGAGGGAGGGGCTTGAAGAAAATTTGTCACAAAGGCTGCCCTTAAACTCAACTACAAATGGTATTTACGAAAAATGGACACCCATACAACTATTATTGCGCCGCGAAGCGGTGGAAAAATTTGAGGTTTTGAGCGGGCTGGAGAACTAAATTTTGCTATTGGAACCAGGATGCAGGGTCAAAACCAGTAAATATGTCTGGAGCAAAAGGTGGGGTCAAAAGACATGTTGCCCCCCCCCCCATCTAAGACCAAATGCGGGGTCATTATCCCCATGAATATGACATGTTGCCCCCTTGCCGCCGCCGATGTGTAGTCTGTATTAGACCCTTTTGTACTGGAAAAGAACACTGATTGATTTGCGTCGCGTAGCGGCCCGGAATTTTGTGCTTATTTTGTTTTGGTCTGGATAACTAGGCCCTAGCAAAATCGATGCCGGGAACACAGCGCCTAGTCGCGATGAAAACAGGCAAGGTTTTCCGCGCTACACGCTGGGCCCAGGGGCGTCGCTGACGGGGGGGGGGGGGGTCGCGACCCCCCCCCCCCCCCCCCCCCACACACACAATTTTGAAAACCGGGGGGTTGACCCCCACTTGTTATGGCTGCCGACCCCCCCCCCCCCCCCACACACACACACACTTTTCATGGCGGAAGCTGATTCTAGTTTTCATGTAATTCCTATTAAAATCAAGATTGGAATATGAACAATACAACGTGGCAGGGGCGTCGCTTCTCCAGAAAATTTGGGGGGGGGGGGGCTGAGCTGGGGAAAAAATCGTTCAAAGTACTATCAAAATCCACAAAATACATATTTCTCCCTGAATTTGACCCACTTCCTCGTCCAAGTTGGGGAGGGGGGCTGAAGCCCCTCAACTGAATAGGATCCTACACCCCTGCAACGTGGAAATGGGCTCAGTCAGTTACGGATAAAATTTCCTTCGTTTTCCTTTCGACACACCGCTACTCGGAAAGGAAAACGAAGGAAATGTCATCCGTAGCATATGGGGCGTAGCCGACGGGAGGATCGGGGGGACGGTCCCCCCGACCCCCGACTCTCAGAAGGTGGGGTGGTTGACCCCCCCCCCCCCCCCACACACACACACACACGCTTTTTGCTGGGAAGTTAACAATTTGTCGTAAAATTGTCCTTGCAGAAGTCAAAATCCAGCTATCCACAGTCAAGAAGAGGAAATTTCGCGCCGCTTCGCGGCATTGACACAAGTTTCGCAATTGCTTATACAAATTTGGAAAATGGGAAAATGAATTCCACCATGGCCCTTCATAAAATATTAACTTTCAAGCGGGCTACATGTTTAGCTAGTCTGCTGAGTTCCGAAAAAAGGCGATGCGAACGCAAAGAAGCAAGGGCTACATGGCTCGTTTTGAGGAACTAGCGCGTGCGTGTACTTTGGACAGTAATTATAGCACTAAAACGTTAAAATATCACAAAAATATACGTCTAACGACAAACTTTGGACAATTTCCTAAATATTGAAAGACATCGTAAGCATATATTCAGAAATCAGGTTTTTGAATAAATTCAGGCTAAACCGGCATTCAGCCCCACGGTGCGGCGGGCCGAACCAAGGTGCGGCCGGCGGCGCGGCGCGGCGGGGCGGCGGGGTGGCGTGACCTTTGCCTCCGGGCCGTGCGATGGCCGACCGGGCCCGACTCCTATCTGCCGCACTATCGAGACATGCCTCCGCTGGCCTCGCGGGCGGGCGGGGCGGGGTTGGGCGCGGGTCGCTGCCCTGTGGACTGTGCACTGTAGGCGGGCGACTAGTGCCGACGGCGCCCGGTGCGTGCGTGCCGTGCCAGCCTGGCACACGGCTGGTGGTCGCATGCAGACACGTAGCCAGGATTTCGTCCAGGGGGGGGGGGCGGGTGGCGCCTCGTCAGGGCCCCCTTCCCGAGCGTTGAAAAGGCCCCCTTCCCAAGCGTTGAAAGGGTCAAACAAAACGGATGAAAAGGCACGTTACAAGCATGGAGAATGCATATGGCATGGGCCATACCAACTTTTAGGCGCTGGAGTTAGCAAACCGCCATATCAACTTTGGAACCGGCGACACTAATTTGGAATCAGCTATACCAACTTCGAATATTTTTTAAGCTCAGGATCTAAATAAACTGCGCCGCGGAGCGGCGCGAAAATTTAGAGTCCTATGCCCTGGATATGCATTCTAGTCAATGCGTCGCATTGCGTATGGTACGGACCACTAAAAATGTTATTGTGCGTTTAAAACTGCGGCAAAAAAGTGTTAAAGCGAACTATTTTGGTCAATTATATATGAAAGTAGCAACATAACACAAATGCGCCGAGAAATGACACGCTTTTTTTCTAACCCGCATATAATTGAATTTGTAGTTAAATTCGCCGCGGAGCGGCGCGAAAATTTTGAGTTGTATTCCCTGGACAACTCTCCATTCTTACTGTTGAAAGGCCCAGGGTCCCTACAGATCGTCTAGGGGCCCCTCCGACCTTTCCAACGCTCTTCTGACCTGTTCAGGGACTCCTCTGGTATCCGCGAGAAGACATGATGTGGAGTGGGTGATATATATTCAATACAAGAGGACAAAGTTATAGCCAATAATATTTCGAGCTAAGCGTCAATCCTGGCCAGGAACCGCACTGGCTGCTTTGTCGCCCCTGCCGACATGCTCAGGGGCCCCTCCAGTCTGGCTAGGAACTCATCCGGCATGTTCAAGTGCCCTTCCGACCGGCGCAGGGACCCTTTTCGGTCTGCACAGGGGCCCGTTGAAGTTTGCAGGGCCCTCTGGTCTGTACAGGGGCCCTCCAGCCCTCTCCCCCCCCCCCCCCTAGAGGCCCTTCCGACCTGGCAAGGGACTGCACTGGCTGCTTTGTCGCCTTGCGACATGCTCCGAGGGTCCTCCGACCTGCCCTGGGCCCCTCCTTGCTGACTAGGGGCCCATTTGGCATGTTGAGGGGCCCTTCTGACCCCCCCCTCCCCCCCCCCCCCCCCAGGGGCCCTTTCGGTCTGGTCAGGGGTCCCTTTGACCTGTACAGGGGACCTTTGAACTTCATAGGGGCCCTCTAGTCTGTCCAGGTGCCCTCCAACTTGCTCAGGGGCCCTTACGACCTGGCAAGGGACTGCGCTAACTGCTTTGTCGCCCTGCCGACATGCTCAGGGGCCCTAACGACCTGGCAAGGGACTGCGCTGACTGCTTTGTCGCCCTGCCGACATGCTCAGGGGCCCTTACGACCTGGCAAGGGACTGCACTGACTGCTTTGTCGCCCTGCCGACATGCTCAGGGGCCTCTCGACCTGGCAAGGGACTGCGCTGACTGCTTTGTCGCCCTGCCGACATGCTCAGGGGCCTCTCGACCTGGCAAGGGACTGCGCTGACTGCTTTGTCGCCCTGCCGACATGCTCAGGGGCCTCTCGACCTGGCAAGGGACTGCACTGACTGCTTTGTCGCCCTGCCGACATGCTCAGGGGCCTCTCGACCTGGCAAGGGACTGCGCTGACTGCTTTGTCGCCCTGCCGACATGCTCAGGGGCCTCTCGACCTGGCAAGGGACTGCACTGACTGCTTTGTCGCCCTGCCGACATGCTCAGGGGCCTCTCGACCTGCCCAGGGGCCCTCTGTGCTGGATAGGGACCCATTCGACGTGTTCAGGGGCCCTCGGACCCGCTCAGTGGCCCTTTCGGTCTGGCCAGGGGCCCCTCTGACATGCATAGGGCTCTTTTGAACGTACAAGGGGCCATCTGGTCTTTCAGAGAGGGTCCTGCTGGCCCTAAAGGGCCTCCGAAGTGATCTAAACTCTCTAAAAAAGACCACGCTTCGCGTGGTAAAGAGCCCATGATACCGCGCTCGCGCGGTCTCGTCGGCCCTTTTCGGCGCGTGCAGCGCGCCGAAAAGGCTCCACCCCTGGCCTCCAGGGGGGGGGGGGGTCGGCTCTCCCCCCCCCCACTTGGCTACGTGCCTGGTCGCATGTCGGTCCGCCTCGCTGGCCGATATGCTAGATCAGCGGGCACGGAGAGGGATGTTCATCAGTCACCAGTCATATGCCGGTGGCTCGGCCGCAGTCCTGCCATTTTTTTTTCTTCTGTCGATCGCTACCTTGTACACTCATAATTTGTATTTTCCTCGTTTTTCCGCTGTTTTGTTGTAGGTATGCTCCTGGCTGTCTTTTGGTCGCTTATATTTCCGTTCTCTCTACTTCTTTGCCGTTGTATTTCGATTCTTCAGGGTCCAGGTCACGTGATATCTAATTATCTAGGCTTATGAGCGGTCAGCTGGCTTTAACCTCTCCCTCTTTTCGGTCGACCTCTCCCTCTGAGCGGTCAGCTGGCTCTAATATCTCTCTCTCTCTCTCTCTCTCTCTCTCTCTCTCTCTCTCTCTGTCTCTCTCTCTCTCTCTCTCTCTCTCTCTCTCTCTCTCTCTCTCTCTCTCTCTCTCTCTCTCTCTCTCTCTCTCTCTCTCTCTCTCTCTCTCTCTCTCTCTCTCTCTCTCTCTCTCTCTCTCTCTCTCTCTCTCTCTCTCCTCTCTCTCTCTCTCTCTCTCTCTCTCTCTCTCTCTCTCTCTCTCTCTCTCTCTCTCTCTGCTCTCTCTCTCTGCTCTCTGCTCTCTGCTCTCTGCTCTCTCTCTCTCTCTGCTCTCTGCTCTCTGCTCTCTGCTCTCTGCTCTTGCTCTCTGCTCTCTGCTCTCTGCTCTCTGCTCTCTGCTCTCTGCTCTCTGCTCTCTGCTCTCTCTGCTCTCTGCTCTCTGCTCTGCTCTCTGCTCTCTGCTCTCTGCTCTCTGCTCTCTGCTCTCTGCTCTCTGCTCTCTGCTCTCTGCTCTCTGCTCTCTGCTCTCTGCTCTCTGCTCTCTGCTCTCTGCTCTCTGCTCTCTGCTCTCTGCTCTCTGCTCTCTGCTCTCTGCTCTCTGCTCTCTGCTCTCTGCTCTCTGCTCTCTGCTCTCTGCTCTGCTCTCTGCTCTCTGCTCTCTGCTCTCTGCTCTCTGCTCTCTGCTCTCTGCTCTCTGCTCTCTGCTCTCTGCTCTCTGCTCTCTGCTCTCTGCTCTCTGCTCTCTGCTCTCTGCTCTCTGCTCTCTGCTCTCTGCTCTCTGCTCTCTGCTCTCTGCTCTCTGCTCTCTGCTCTCTGCTCTCTGCTCTCTGCTCTCTGCTCTCTGCTCTCTGCTCTCTGCTCTCTCTGCTCTCTGCTCTCTGCTCTCTGCTCTCGGCTCTCGGCTCTCGGCTCTCGGCTCTCGGCTCTCGGCTCTCGGCTCTCGGCTCTCGGCTCTCGGCTCTCGGCTCTCGGCTCTCGGCTCTCGGCTCTCGGCTCTCGGCTCTCGGCTCTCGGCTCTCGGCTCTCGCTCTCGGCTCTCGGCTCTCCTCGGCTCTCGGCTCTCCTCTCGGCTCTCGGCTCTCGGCTCTCGGCTCTCGGCTCTCGGCTCTCGGCTCTCGGCTCTCGGCTCTCGGCTCTCGGCTCTCGGCTCTCGGCTCTCGGCTCTCGCTCTCGGCTCTCGGCTCTCTCCCCTCTGCTCTCTCCCCTCTGCGGTCGGCTGGCTCTAACCTCTGAGCGGTCGGCTGGCTCTCCGGTCACGTAGTCAATCAGCGTGGGACGTGCCGGCGGACCTGAAGCCGGCGGACGTGCCGAACAGCCCCTGGTCGCATTGTCCGCACGTGACCCGGCATCGCCTGGTCCGCCAGCCCGGACGGCAGGGCTGTGTACAGGGAGGGGGGGTAACTGCATCTTCTGAGAGCTGGGAAAATCGGACATCCCGGGACGAACCAAGCTTGCGAAATGTTTGGTGTCTACTGGTGTGGCATTGGGAGGAGGTTAGAGGCGCTTCTGGAACAGGCCCGACGAGATGCCGTTGAACTGCGACAAGTTTTTGTAGTGTTGTTCTTCGAAGGCCCACTCAGAGTAGATAGCTGCATCCTCTCCGATCATTGCTTATTGCGGATGCTTTGAACAGGTTAAATGATCTTACTCTCGTCTGTTTCGTCGATGTCATCTTGGTGGGAAACGTGGGAAACATTCGGTACATTTGGAAGAACACGAGAAGCACCTTGTGGCGTTGACTGCCTTTCCCCTTTACTGACCCCGCCCTCTTTCTGTGGTCATCAGAGCCTTGCAGTAGTGGCGGCGCGTGCCGCCCGGTGTCCCCCTCGGCTCGGCTGCCGTGCTGCGGCCGTGCCGTCGGGCCGGTACGATAGCTGGCGGCCGTGCCGTGCCGGCCTTCCCTGTTCCGACGGCGCGGCGGCGGCGGCTCGGCGGCCCCACGCAGAGCGGCTCTGAGTCACGCCCCCACACACCGCGGCTGCAGCGGCCGTCACGGACGGCGGCCCGCCAAGGTCGGGTGGCGTGCGCGCGTGACGGTGCGTCGTCACGCGCCGCCGCCGCCGCCGCCGGCGTGACGGACGTGACGGCGTCACGCGAGCGCCGCGCGGCACGCACCGCCACGCGGGGCGGAAATGGGAGCGGACGGAGCGGAGCGGACCGACACGGTGTGGCGGCCACCACTGCAGGAACACAGCACAGGACCACAGGACCACAGAGCCAACCGAGCTACCGAGCTAACCGAGCTGACCGAGCTGACCGAGCTGACCGAGCTGACCGAGCTGACCGAGCTGACCGAGCTAGCAGAGCTGACCGAGCTGACCGAGCTAACCGAGCTAGCAGAGCTGACCGAGCTAACCGAGCTAGCAGAGCTAGCAGAGCTGACCAAACTGACCGAGCTGACCAAGCTGACCGAGCTGATCGAGCTAGCAGAGCTGACCGAGCTGACCGAGCTAGCAGAGCTGACCAAGCTGACCGAGCTGACCAAGCTGACCGAGCTGATCGAGCTAGCAGAGCTGACCGAGCTGACCGAGCTAGCAGAGCTGACCGAGCTGACCGAGCTAGCAGAGCTGACCGAGCTGACCGAGCTAGCAGAGCTGACCGAGCTGACCGAGCTAGCAGAGCTGACCGAGCTGACCCGAGAGCTAGCAGAGCTGACCGAGCTGACCGAGCTAACAGCTGACGAGCTGACCGAGCTGACCGAGCTGACCGAGCTGACCGAGCTGACCGAGCTGACCGAGCTGACCGAGCTGACCGAGCTGACCGAGCTAGCAGAGCTGACCGAGCTGACCGAGCTAGCAGAGCTGACCGAGCTGACCGAGCTAACCGAGCTAGCAGAGCTGACCGAGCTGACCGAGCTGACCGAGCTAACCGAGCTAGCAGAGCTAGCAGAGCTGACCGAGCTGACCGAGCTAACCGAGCTAGCAGAGCTGACCAAGCTGACCGAGCTGATCGAGCTAGCAGAGCTGACCGAGCTGACCGAGCTGACCGAGCTGACCGAGCTGACCGAGCTGACCGAGCTAGCAGAGCTGACCAAGCTGACCGAGCTGACCGAGCTGATCGAGCTAGCAGAGCTGACCGAGCTGACCGAGCTAGCAGAGCTGACCGAGCTGACCGAGCTAGCAGAGCTGACCGAGCTGACCGAGCTAGCAGAGCTGACCGAGCTGACCGAGCTAGCAGAGCTGACCGAGCTGACCGAGCTAACCGAGCTAGCAGAGCTGACCGAGCTGACCGAGCTGACCGAGCTGACCGAGCTGACCGAGCTGACCGAACTGACCGAGCTGACCGAGCTAGCAGAGCTGACCGAGCTGACCGAGCTGACCGAGCTGACCGAACTGACCGAGCTGACCGAGCTGACCGAGCTGACCGAGCTGACCGAACTGACCGAGCTGACCGAGCTAGCAGAGCTGGCCGAGCTGACCGAGCTGACCGAGCTAGCAGAGCTGACCGAGCTGACCGAGCTGACCGAGTTGACCGCCAGGCGCAACACCCGGGACCGGATCGGATCACGTGATCACTTGGGCTTGATGGGGTCGGAGCGAGAGGAGGTTTACGGTACTGCCTGCTGCCGGAGGCGTGGACTCGTATTTACCGGATGGTAGTGTGTGGCCGGAAGCCGCGTCACTATTGACATGTTGTCTCAAGAGCCACGTGACTGTACTGTCTGTTGCAGTGACGTGCCGCGTGACTGTACTGTATGTTGCAGTGACGTGCCGCGTGACTGTACTGTCTGTTGCAGTGACGTGCCGCGTGACTGTACTGTCTGTTGCAGTGACGTGCCGCGTGACTGTATTGTATGTTGCAGTGACGTGCCGCGTGACTGTACTGTATGTTGCAGTGACGTGCCGCGTGACTGTACTGTCTGTTGCAGTGACGTGCCGCGTGACTGTACTGTCTGTTGCAGTGACGTGCCGCGTGACTGTACTGTCTGTTGCAGTGACGTGCCGCGTGACTGTACTGTATGTTGCAGTGACGTGCCGCGTGACTGTACTGTCTGTTGCAGTGACGTGCCGCGTGACTGTACTGTCTGTTGCAGTGACGTGCCGCGTGACTGTACTGTCTGTTGCAGTGACGTGCCGCGTGACTGTACTGTCTGTTGCAGTGACGTGCCGCGTGACTGTGCTGTCTGTTGCAGTGACGTGCCGCGTGACTGTACTGTCTGTTGCAGTGGCGTGCCGCGTGACTGTGCTGTCTGTTGCAGTGACGTGCCGCGTGACTGTACTGTCTGTTGCAGTGACGTGCCGCGTGACTGTACTGTCTGTTGCAGTGACGTGCCGCGTGACTGTACTGTCTGTTGCAGTGACGTGCCGCGTGACTGTACTGTCTGTTGCAGTGACGTGCCGCGTGACTGTACTGTCTGTTGCAGTGACGTGCCGCGTGACTGTAAGGTATGTTCCAGTGACGTGCCGCGTGACTGTACTGTCTGTTGCAGTGACGTGCCGCGTGACTGTGCTGTCTGTTGCAGTGACGTGCCGCGTGACTGTGCTGTCTGTTGCAGTGACGTGCCGTGTGACTGTGCTGTCTGTTGCAGTGACGTGCCGCGTGACTGTGCTGTCTGTTGCAGTGACGTACCGCGTGACTGTACTGTCTGTTGCAGTGACGTGCCGCGTGACTGTACTGTCTGTTGCAGTGACGTGCCGCGTGACTGTGCTGTCTGTTGCAGTGACGTGCCGCGTGACTGTGCTGTTTGTTGCAGTGACGTGCCGCGTGACTGTGCTGTCTGTTGCAGTGACGTGCCGCGTGACTGTGCTGTTTGTTGCAGTGACGTGCCGCGTGACTGTGCTGTCTGTTGCAGTGACGTACCGCGTGACTGTGCTGTTTGTTGCAGTGACGTGCCGCGTGACTGTGCTGTCTGTTGCAGTGACGTGCCGCGTGACTGTGCTGCCTGTTGCAGTGACGTGCCGCGTGACTGTGCTGTTTGTTGCAGTGACGTGCCGCGTGACTGTGCTGTCTGTTGCAGTGACGTGCCGCGTGACTGTGCTGTTTGTTGCAGTGACGTGCCGCGTGACTGTGCTGTCTGTTGCAGTGACGTGCCGCGTGACTGTACTGTCTGTTGCAGTGACGTGCCACGTGACTGTGCTGTCTGTTTCAGTGACGTGTCGCGTGACTGTACTGTCTGTTGCAGTGACGTGCCGCGTGACTGTGCTGTCTGTTGCAGTGACGTACCGCGTGACTGTAATGTATGTTCCAGTGACGTGCCGCGTGACTGTGCTGTCTGTTTCAGTGACGTGCCGCGTGACTGTGCTGTCTGTTGCAGTGACGTGCCGCGTGACTGTACTGTCTGTTGCAGTGACGTGCCGCGTGACTGTACTGTCTGTTGCAGTGACGTGCCGCGTGACTGTACTGTCTGTTGCAGTGACGTGCCGCGTGACTGTACTGTCTGTTGCAGTGACGTGCCGCGTGACTGTACTGTCTGTTGCAGTGACGTGCCGCGTGACTGTACTGTCTGTTGCAGTGACGTGCCGCGTGACTGTGCTGTCTGTTGCAGTGACGTGCCGCGTGACTGTGCTGTCTGTTGCAGTGACGTACCGCGTGACTGTAATGTATGTTCCAGTGACGTGCCGCGTGGCTGTGCTGTCTGTTTCAGTGACGTGCCGCGTGACTGTGCTGTCTGTTGCAGTGACGTGCCGCGTGACTGTACTGTCTGTTGCAGTGACGTGCCGCGTGACTGTACTGTATGTTGCAGTGACGTGCCGCGTGACTGTACTGTCTGTTGCAGTGACGTGCCGCGTGACTGTACTGTCTGTTGCAGTGACGTGCCGCGTGACTGTACTGTCTGTTGCAGTGACGTGCCGCGTGACTGTGCTGTCTGTTGCAGTGACGTGCCGTGTGACTGTGCTGTCTGTTGCAGTGACGTGCCGCGTGACTGTACTGTCTGTTGCAGTGACGTGCCGCGTGACTGTACTGTCTGTTGCAGTGACGTGTCGCGTGACTGTGCTGTCTGTTGCAGTGACGTGCCGCGTGACTGTACTGTCTGTTTCAGTGACGTGTCGCGTGACTGTACTGTCTGTTGCAGTGACGTGCCGCGTGACTGTACTGTCTGTTGCAGTGACGTGCCGCGTGACTGTACTGTCTGTTGCAGTGACGTGCCGCGTGACTGTGCTGTCTGTTTCAGTGACGTGTCGCGTGACTGTACTGTCTGTTGCAGTGACGTGCCGCGTGACTGTGCTGTCTGTTGCAGTGACGTACCGCGTGACTGTAATGTATGTTCCAGTGACGTGCCGCGTGACTGTGCTGTCTGTTTCAGTGACGTGCCGCGTGACTGTGCTGTCTGTTGCAGTGACGTGCCGCGTGACTGTACTGTCTGTTGCAGTGACGTGCCGCGTGACTGTACTGTCTGTTGCAGTGACGTGCCGCGTGACTGTACTGTATGTTGCAGTGACGTGCCGCGTGACTGTACTGTCTGTTGCAGTGACGTGCCGCGTGACTGTACTGTCTGTTGCAGTGACGTGCCGCGTGACTGTACTGTCTGTTGCAGTGACGTGCCGCGTGACTGTACTGTCTGTTGCAGTGACGTGCCGCGTGACTGTACTGTCTGTTGCAGTGACGTGCCGCGTGACTGTACTGTCTGTTGCAGTGACGTGCCGCGTGACTGTGCTGTCTGTTGCAGTGACGTGCCGCGTGACTGTGCTGTCTGTTGCAGTGACGTGCCGCGTGACTGTGCTGTCTGTTGCAGTGACGTGCCGTGTGACTGTACTGTCTGTTTCAGTGACGTGTCGCGTGCGTGACTGTACTGTGTTGCAGTGACGTGCCGCGTGACTGTACTGTCTGTTGCAGTGACGTGCAGCGTGACTGTACTGTCTGTTGCAGTGACGTGCCGCGTGACTGTACTGTCTGTTTCAGTGACGTGCCGCGTGACTGTAATGTGTGTTCCAGTGACGTGCCGCGTGACTACTGTCTGTTGCAGTGACGTGCCGCGTGACTGTACTGTCTGTTGCAGTGACGTGCCGCGTGACTGTGCTGTCTGTTGCAGTGACGTGCCGCGTGACTGTGCTGTCTGTTGCAGTGACGTGCCGTGTGACTGTACTGTCTGTTTCAGTGACGTGTCGCGTGCGTGACTGTACTGTGTTGCAGTGACGTGCCGCGTGACTGTACTGTCTGTTGCAGTGACGTGCAGCGTGACTGTACTGTCTGTTGCAGTGACGTGCCGCGTGACTGTACTGTCTGTTTCAGTGACGTGCCGCGTGACTGTAATGTATGTTCCAGTGACGTGCCGCGTGACTGTACTGTCTGTTGCAGTGACGTGCTGCGTGACTGTGCTGTCTGTTGCAGTGACGTGCCGCGTGACTGTACTGTCTGTTGCAGTGACGTGCCGCGTGACTGTGCTGTCTGTTGCAGTGACGTGCCGTGTGACTGTACTGTCTGTTGCAGTGACGTGCCTCGTGACTGTACTGTCTGTTGCAGTGGCGTGCCGCGTGACTGTACTGTCTGTTGCAGTGACGTGCCGCGTGACTGTACTGTCTGTTTCAGTGACGTGCCGCGTGACTGTGCTGTCTGTTGCAGTGACGTGCCGCGTGACTGTACTGTCTGTTGCAGTGGCGTGCCGCGTGACTGTACTGTCTGTTGCAGTGACGTGCCGCGTGACTGTACTGTCTGTTGCAGTGACGTGCCGCGTGACTGTACTGTCTGTTTCAGTGACGTGCCGCGTGACTGTACTGTCTGTTGCAGTGACGTGCCGCGTGACTGTACTGTCTGTTGCAGTGACGTGCCGCGTGACTGTACTGTCTGTTGCAGTGACGTGCCGCGTGACTGTAATGTATGTTCCAGTGACGTGCCGCGTGACTGTACTGTATGTTGCAGTGACGTGCCGCGTGACTGTACTGTGTGTTGCAGTGACGTGCCGTGTGACTGTACTGTCTGTTGCAGTGACGTGCCGCGTGACTGTACTGTCTGTTGCAGTGACGTGCCGTGTGACTGTACTGTGTGTTGCAGTGACGTGCCGCGTGACTGTACTGTCTGTTGCAGTGACGTGCCGTGTGACTGTACTGTGTGTTGCAGTGACGTACCGTGTGACTGTACTGTCTGTTTCAGTGACGTGCCGTGTGACTGTGCTGTTTGTTGCAGTGGCGTGTCGCGTGACTGTGCTGTCTGTTGCAGTGACGTGCCGCGTGACTGTACTGTATGTTGCAGTGACGTGCCGTGTGACTGTACTGTCTGTTTCAGTGACGTGCCGTGTGACTGTACTGTATGTTGCAGTGACGTGCCGCGTGACTGTACTGTCTGTTGCAGTGACGTGCCGCGTGACTGTACTGTCTGTTGCAGTGACGTGCCGCGTGACTGTACTGTCTGTTGCAGTGACGTACCGCGTGACTGTACTGTCTGTTGCAGTGACGTGTCGCGTGACTGTACTGTCTGTTTCAGTGACGTGCCGCGTGACTGTGCTGTCTGTTGCAGTGACGTGCCGCGTGACTGTACTGTCTGTTGCAGTGACGTGCCGCGTGACTGTACTGTCTGTTGCAGTGACGTGCCGCGTGACTGTACTGTATGTTGCAGTGACGTGCCGCGTGACTGTACTGTCTGTTGCAGTGACGTGCCGCGTGACTGTACTGTCTGTTGCAGTGACGTGCCGCGTGACTGTACTGTCTGTTGCAGTGACGTGCCGCGTGACTGTACTGTCTGTTGCAGTGACGTGCCGCGTGACTGTACTGTCTGTTGCAGTGACGTGCCGCGTGACTGTACTGTCTGTTGCAGTGACGTGCCGCGTGACTGTGCTGTCTGTTGCAGTGACGTGCCGCGTGACTGTGCTGTCTGTTGCAGTGACGTGCCGCGTGACTGTGCTGTCTGTTGCAGTGACGTGCCGTGTGACTGTACTGTCTGTTTCAGTGACGTGTCGCGTGCGTGACTGTACTGTGTTGCAGTGACGTGCCGCGTGACTGTACTGTCTGTTGCAGTGACGTGCAGCGTGACTGTACTGTCTGTTGCAGTGACGTGCCGCGTGACTGTACTGTCTGTTTCAGTGACGTGCCGCGTGACTGTAATGTATGTTCCAGTGACGTGCCGCGTGACTACTGTCTGTTGCAGTGACGTGCCGCGTGACTGTACTGTCTGTTGCAGTGACGTGCCGCGTGACTGTGCTGTCTGTTGCAGTGACGTGCCGCGTGACTGTGCTGTCTGTTGCAGTGACGTGCCGTGTGACTGTACTGTCTGTTTCAGTGACGTGTCGCGTGCGTGACTGTACTGTGTTGCAGTGACGTGCCGCGTGACTGTACTGTCTGTTGCAGTGACGTGCAGCGTGACTGTACTGTCTGTTGCAGTGACGTGCCGCGTGACTGTACTGTCTGTTTCAGTGACGTGCCGCGTGTCTGTAATGTATGTTCCAGTGACGTGCCGCGTGACTGTACTGTCTGTTGCAGTGACGTGCTGCGTGACTGTGCTGTCTGTTGCAGTGACGTGCCGCGTGACTGTACTGTCTGTTGCAGTGACGTGCCGCGTGACTGTGCTGTCTGTTGCAGTGACGTGCCGTGTGACTGTACTGTCTGTTGCAGTGACGTGCCTCGTGACTGTACTGTCTGTTGCAGTGGCGTGCCGCGTGACTGTACTGTCTGTTGCAGTGACGTGCCGCGTGACTGTACTGTCTGTTTCAGTGACGTGCCGCGTGACTGTGCTGTCTGTTGCAGTGACGTGCCGCGTGACTGTACTGTCTGTTGCAGTGACGTGCCGCGTGACTGTAATGTATGTTCCAGTGACGTGCCGCGTGACTGTACTGTATGTTGCAGTGACGTGCCGCGTGACTGTACTGTGTGTTGCAGTGACGTGCCGTGTGACTGTACTGTCTGTTGCAGTGACGTGCCGCGTGACTGTACTGTCTGTTGCAGTGACGTGCCGTGTGACTGTACTGTGTGTTGCAGTGACGTGCCGCGTGACTGTACTGTCTGTTGCAGTGACGTGCCGTGTGACTGTACTGTGTGTTGCAGTGACGTACCGTGTGACTGTACTGTCTGTTTCAGTGACGTGCCGTGTGACTGTGCTGTTTGTTGCAGTGGCGTGTCGCGTGACTGTGCTGTCTGTTGCAGTGACGTGCCGCGTGACTGTACTGTATGTTGCAGTGACGTGCCGTGTGACTGTACTGTCTGTTTCAGTGACGTGCCGTGTGACTGTACTGTATGTTGCAGTGACGTGCCGCGTGACTGTACTGTCTGTTGCAGTGACGTGCCGCGTGACTGTACTGTCTGTTGCAGTGACGTGCCGCGTGACTGTACTGTCTGTTGCAGTGACGTACCGCGTGACTGTACTGTCTGTTGCAGTGACGTGTCGCGTGACTGTACTGTCTGTTTCAGTGACGTGCCGCGTGACTGTGCTGTCTGTTGCAGTGACGTGCCGCGTGACTGTACTGTCTGTTGCAGTGACGTGCCGCGTGACTGTACTGTCTGTTGCAGTGACGTGCCGCGTGACTGTACTGTATGTTGCAGTGACGTGCCGCGTGACTGTACTGTCTGTTGCAGTGACGTGCCGCGTGACTGTACTGTCTGTTGCAGTGACGTGCCGCGTGACTGTACTGTCTGTTGCAGTGACGTGCCGCGTGACTGTACTGTCTGTTGCAGTGACGTGCCGCGTGACTGTACTGTCTGTTGCAGTGACGTGCCGCGTGACTGTACTGTCTGTTGCAGTGACGTGCCGCGTGACTGTACTGTCTGTTGCAGTGACGTGCCGCGTGACTGTGCTGTCTGTTGCAGTGACGTGCCGCGTGACTGTGCTGTCTGTTGCAGTGACGTGCCGCGTGACTGTGCTGTCTGTTGCAGTGACGTGCCGTGTGACTGTACTGTCTGTTTCAGTGACGTGTCGCGTGCGTGACTGTACTGTGTTGCAGTGACGTGCCGCGTGACTGTACTGTCTGTTGCAGTGACGTGCAGCGTGACTGTACTGTCTGTTGCAGTGACGTGCCGCGTGACTGTACTGTCTGTTTCAGTGACGTGCCGCGTGACTGTAATGTATGTTCCAGTGACGTGCCGCGTGACTACTGTCTGTTGCAGTGACGTGCCGCGTGACTGTACTGTCTGTTGCAGTGACGTGCCGCGTGACTGTGCTGTCTGTTGCAGTGACGTGCCGCGTGACTGTGCTGTCTGTTGCAGTGACGTGCCGTGTGACTGTACTGTCTGTTTCAGTGACGTGTCGCGTGCGTGACTGTACTGTGTTGCAGTGACGTGCCGCGTGACTGTACTGTCTGTTGCAGTGACGTGCAGCGTGACTGTACTGTCTGTTGCAGTGACGTGCCGCGTGACTGTACTGTCTGTTTCAGTGACGTGCCGCGTGTCTGTAATGTATGTTCCAGTGACGTGCCGCGTGACTGTACTGTCTGTTGCAGTGACGTGCTGCGTGACTGTGCTGTCTGTTGCAGTGACGTGCCGCGTGACTGTACTGTCTGTTGCAGTGACGTGCCGCGTGACTGTGCTGTCTGTTGCAGTGACGTGCCGTGTGACTGTACTGTCTGTTGCAGTGACGTGCCTCGTGACTGTACTGTCTGTTGCAGTGGCGTGCCGCGTGACTGTACTGTCTGTTGCAGTGACGTGCCGCGTGACTGTACTGTCTGTTTCAGTGACGTGCCGCGTGACTGTGCTGTCTGTTGCAGTGACGTGCCGCGTGACTGTACTGTCTGTTGCAGTGACGTGCCGCGTGACTGTACTGTCTGTTTCAGTGACGTGCCGCGTGACTGTGCTGTCTGTTGCAGTGACGTGCCGCGTGACTGTACTGTCTGTTGCAGTGGCGTGCCGCGTGACTGTACTGTCTGTTGCAGTGACGTGCCGCGTGACTGTACTGTATGTTGCAGTGACGTGCCGTGTGACTGTACTGTCTGTTTCAGTGACGTGCCGTGTGACTGTACTGTCTGTTGCAGTGACGTGCCGCGTGACTGTAAGGTATGTTCCAGTGACGTGCCGCGTGACTGTACTGTCTGTTGCAGTGACGTGCCGCGTGACTGTGCTGTCTGTTGCAGTGACGTGCCGCGTGACTGTACTGTCTGTTGCAGTGACGTGCCGCGTGACTGTGCTGTCTGTTTCAGTGACGTGCCGCGTGACTGTACTGTATGTTGCAGTGACGTGCCGCGTGACTGTACTGTCTGTTGCAGTGACGTGCCGTGTGACTGTACTGTCTGTTGCAGTGACGTGTCGCGTGACTGTGCTGTCTGTTGCAGTGACGTGACGCGTGACTGTACTGTCTGTTGCAGTGACGTGCCGTGTGACTGTACTGTCTGTTGCAGTGACGTGCCGCGTGACTGTGCTGTCTGTTTCAGTGACGTGCCGCGTGACTGTACTGTCTGTTGCAGTGACGTGCCGCGTGACTGTACTGTCTGTTTCAGTGACGTGCCGCGTGACTGTACTGTCTGTTGCAGTGACGTACCGCGTGACTGTACTGTCTGTTTCAGTGACGTGCCGCGTGCCTGTACTGTATGTTGCAGTGACGTGCCGCGTGACTGTACTGTCTGTTGCAGTGACGTGTCGCGTGACTGTACTGTCTGTTGCAGTGACGTACCGCGTGACTGTACTGTCTGTTGCAGTGACGTGGCGCGTGACTGTGCTGTCTGTTGCAGTGACGTGCCGCGTGACTGTACTGTCTGTTGCAGTGACGTGCGGTGTGACTGTACTGTCTGTTGCAGTGATGTGCCGTGTGACTGTACTGTCTGTTGCAGTGACGTGCCGCGTGACTGTACTGTCTGTTGCAGTGACGTGCCGTGTGACTGTACTGTCTGTTGCAGTGACGTGCCGCGTGACTGTGCTGTATGTTGCAGTGACGTGCCGCGTGACTGTACTGTCTGTTGCAGTGACGTGTCGTGTGACTGTACTGTGTGTTGCAGTGACGTGTCGCGTGACTGTACTGTGTGTTGCAGTGACGTGCCGCGTGACTGTACTGTCTGTTGCAGTGACGTGCCGCGTGACTGTACTGTATGTTGCAGTGACGTTAGAGCTCACGGTAACTGTTGTTCTGTCGCAGTGACTGTGACGGTGGAGCTCACTGTTGACTGCTGTGTTTCAGTGACTGTGTGATGATGTTGAGTTGACTGTTGAGTTTGACTGTTGCTCCGTTACGGTGACGGTGGAGCTAACTGTGCCCGACTGTTGACCAGGGGTGTAGCTTCTCCAGACAAGTGGTGAGGGGGGGGGGGGCGAGCTGGGAAAAATCGCTTGAAGGACCTTCACCTTCAACATTAGTTTTAAACTGAGATAGCAGTTTTGTAGCCCGCGTTGGGAAACCCCTATATGCAAGTTTGCTTGACTGAAAAGACTCTCCTGCCGAATATATTTGATTTGTTGGCGAAAGAATGTGGTCTGGGTCTAGCCCGGGCAGAGGTTATACATACCATCAGCCAATCAACTTGCAGCTGGTGCTAGCAAGCGAACCGCCGGCCGCCGGTTGGCACATCTCTAATGCGAGTCTATCCATACTTTCGAATCTGATTGGCTGAGTCATTTTAAAATTCGCGTGACGTCAGGACTCCGACTCGGAGAGTATGCATACAGTTTTGATAAACAATAATCATGTACGGCCTTCTGTCCTGAATCGGCGCGATATAAGGCCAATTTTGACAATATAAAAATAAATTGTATTACAAATATAATCAAATCGTGTTTGGGAAAATTTTCCAAGGTGAACTATTTCCTTTAAAGTACCATCAAAATCCACAAAATGCAGATTTCTCCCCGGATTTGACCCACTTCCTCGTCCAAGTTGGAAGGGGGAGGTACGAGCCAGGATTTCGTCCAGGGGGGGGGGGGGGCGGTGCCGCCTCGAAAGGGGCCTTTCCCGAGCGTTGAAAGGCCCCCCTTCCCATGCATTGAAAGGGCCCAACAAAACGGGTGAAAAGGCACGTTACAAGGATGGAAAATGCAGTATGACGAGAATGGCATGGGCCATACCAACTTTTAGGAGCTGGAGTTAGCAAACTGCCATATCAACTTTGGAACCAGCGACACCAATTTTGGAATCAGCTATACCAACCAGACTTGTCAATGATTCATATTTGTCATGAGTCGATTCACAGTGATTCACGGACCATAATGAATGATTCAATCATGATTCAATCACTCAACATTACCATAATGAATGATTCAATCATGATTCAATCACTCAACATTACCATAATTAATGATTCAATCATGATTCAATCACTCAACATTACCATAATGAATGATTCAATCTTGATTCAATCACTCAACATTAAAGGGAAGTGTCGACTCCTTTGTCTAACTACTTTGATTTTGAATGTGCGACTCTAATATTTTATGAGCGTGATAGGGAAGTCATGCTCTACCTGTGTGCCAATTTTCATGCACATCAGAATAGTCTGCTGTTTGACCTTAAACATATGACCTGCTCTAAATCCTTTGATTTTGAATGTGCGACTCTTAAGATTTCATGAGCGTGATGAGGTTATGTTCTACCAGTGTGCTAATTTGCATGCAAATCGGAATAGTCCGCTGTTTGACCTTAAACCTATCTGACCTGCTCTAACTCCCTTGATTTTGAATGTGCGACTCTAAGATTTTACCAGAATGATCACTAGGTCGTGATCTATCTGTATTCCAATTTTGAAGCCAATCCAAATAGTCCGCGAATGTATTTCCGAATGTGAATGTGAGCCAATTGGACATGCGTGTTGTTTATTTTGATTATAAAATGATATTATAATATTTATTATAATTGCAAATTCCAAGTTCCAAAAGCATAAATGACTTTACGTTTCACTTTTTTAAGCGAATAGAACATTTATTTTGATTTTGCATTAGGTATTATTTTTTATAAAGCATGATGTGGAATAAAGCGGCGGCGATGCGACAGTGATATTTGGGACATGCGGAGGTCATGCAAATGTTTGCTTATGATTTAGTTTGTGATATGGTATAGCCTAGAAATTAGGAAAAGGTGGGTACCTTTTGATAATTTTTCGTGTGAAAAAGGTGTGCGTGTACTGTGTGGTTTATGAACCAAAGTATGAGTTAGTTACCTTTTCTAAGTATTTAGGTACCTACCCCTAACCCTACCAGTTCCAAGGTATTCACCTAGTTAGGGCTGGTTGAACAGTGGTTTTGTGCCCACTGGAGTTGGACACAAAGTCTCGCTTTCTTTACGCATAGATGCATTACAGGCTCCAGCTCAGGACACAGAGCTCATATAATTGGCCATTAAGTGTCTGATTTGTCCACAGGGCACAGATGATTGCTGGGCCGCTGGCATATTTTGTGGACAGTTTATGCTGTTCGACCAAAAAATGATGATTCTTTGAGCAATGAATGATTTAATCAGCCTATTTTCTCTGTATGAATGATTCAATCAATGACTCACAACAGGTTTGCGCATGAAGTGAATCGATTCATGAGTCATTCATTTGAAATATGAATGATTCAATCAAAAGTAGTCGATTCACATTGAATCATTGACAAGTCTGATACCAACTTGGAATATTGGGTAAGCTCAAGACCTGGAACTCTTAAAGGGAGTGTGCCTACTCACATCGCTTATTTGGGGTTATTGACACTGGTCTATAGAACATAATTTTCTGAATTGACCCATGACTTCGTTTCTCCAGATTCGCCCTAGTTGCTGAAATAGTCCAAAGACTCCAGGAACTTGCTGGGAGCAAAAAGTTATCGGGTAGACTCCAGAGGGCTTCCGCTACTAAAAGCACTGCAACTATCGATTAAGCTGCTAGCATATATATTGTTAGCGCTGGCCAATAGCAATTCAACAAAACAGCTCGAGCACGCTGATAGCAGCAGCCGAACAGAAACTGGACGGCCATCATGTTTTTCGATGATGGCCGTCTCGATGATGGCTGAAGGCCATTTTTGAAGAAGATATAAATTTAGAGCTACGAAACTTGCACATAATAAAGTGCACAGCGGCAAGAACGTGCTGTGCAAAACTTGTCTTTCTATCTTGCATGATGTGACCGTAATTGTATTGTCTTATGTGCGCCGTTTTACATAACATCACCATAGTGGCGATCGTTTTATAGATATCGAAACAAAAAATAAGCAAAAAAACAATATAAGTGAAAATTCAACTAAAGGGGCTCCAGATGTGAATTTCATCATATACAACAATCAAACCAATAGCTACTTACCGTATGAAAAATATTGTGACATTCCAAAACAGTAGGCACACTCCCTTTAAACAAATTGCGCCACGGAGCGGCGGGAAAATTTTGAGTCTTATGCCCTGGATATGTATTCCCATCAACGTATCGCATTGCGTATGGTGCGGACCTCTAAAAATGCTATTGTGCGTTGTTTAAAAGTGCGGTAAAAAAGTGCTAAAGTGAACTATTTTGCCCAATTATACAGGAAAGTAGCAACATAACACATTGAATGCGCAGAGAAACGGCACGATTTTTGTTTTGTCTAACTCGCATTTAATTGAATTTGTAGTTAAATTGCGCCGCGGAGCGGCGCGACAATTTTGAGTTGTATTCCCTGGACAACTGTATTCTTACTGTTAAAAGGCCCAAGGTCCCTTCAGATCGGCTAGGGGCCCCTCCAACCTTTTCAACGTCCTTCCGACTTGCTCAGGGACTCATCTGGGATCCGCGAAGCGAAAAGACATGATGTGAAGTGGGCGATATATACCAAATACAAGAGGGCTTACTCTACAGAGAATTAAAAAAATAGGAGCTTTCGGGTATATTGTAACACCCTGACGAAGGGTGTTACAATATACCCGAAAGCTCCGCTTTTAATATTTTTCTTATGGAGTAAGTCCTCTTTGTATTTAACCTTCATCTGGGATCTCTACGTGGTTTTGACCCTTCCGGTCTGGCCAGGGACTCCTCTGACCTTCCAAGAAGCCCCTCTTGTGTGTCAAGGGGCCCATTCGGCCTGTTCAGAGGTCCTTCCGACCTGGCTAGGGACTGCACTGGCTACTTTGTCGCCCTGCCGGTATGCTCAGAGGCCCATCCGACCTCCTCAGGGGCCCCTTTCAGTCTGGCTAGGAACTCATCCGGCATGTTAAAGGGGCCTTCCGACCGGCCCAGGGACCCTTTCGGTCTACCCAGGGCTCCTCTGACTTGCCCAGGAGCCCCTCCGATCTGCCCAGCGACTCTTCTGGTCGGACTGCGCTGGCTGCTTTGTCGCCCTGCCGACATGCTCAAGGGGCCCTCCGACCTGCCCTGGGGCCCCTCCGTGCTGGCTAGGGGCCAATTCGGCATGTTCAGGGGCCCTTCTTACCTGCCCAGGGGTCCTTTCGGTCTGGTCAGGGGCCCCTCCGATCTGCACAGAGGCCCTTTTAACTTTCCAGGAGATCTCTGGTCTCTCCAGGGGCCCTCCAGCCTTCTAAGGGCCCTTCCGACCTGGCAAGGGACTGCGCTGGCTGCTTTGTCGCCTTGCGACATGCTCCGAGGGCCCTCCGACCTGCCCTGGGCCCCCTCCGTGCTGACTAGGGGCCCATTCAGCATGTTCAGGGGCCCTTCTGAATATCTGACCCACCTAGGGTCCCCTTTGGTCTGGTCAGGGGCTCTCCAATCTGCACAGGGGCCCTTTTAACTTCCCAGGGGCCATATGATCTGTCCAGGGGCCCTCCAACCTGCTCAGGGGCCCTTATGACTTGGCAAGAGACTGCTCTGGCCGCTTTGTCGCCCTGCCGACATGCTCAGGGGCCTCTCGACCTGCTCAGGGGCCCATCTTTGCTGGCTAGGGGCCCATTCGACGTGTTCAGTTGGCCCTCTGACCCGCTCAGGGGCCCTTTCTGTCTGGCCAGGGGCCCCTCTGACATGCACAGGGCTCTTTTGAACGTCCAAGGGGCCCTCTGGTCTTTCAGAGGGCCCTGGTGGCCCTAGAGGGCCTCTGAAGTGCTCTAAAGTCTCTAAAGACCACGCTTCGCGTGGTAAAGAGCCCATGATACCGCGCTTCGCGCGGTCTCGTCGGTCCTTTTCGGCGCGCGCAGCGCGCCGAAAATGGCCCTCCTGGCCTCCAGGGGGGGGGGGGGGCGGGGGGCTGAAGCCCCCTCAACTAAATAGGAAACTACACCCCTTCAGTGTTGGCTGTTGTTCTGTTCCAGTGACTGTGTAACGGTTGCAGTGACTGTGTGACGGTGGACTGTGGAGCTGACTGTAGACTGTTGGTCCGTTACAGTGATGGTGGGGTCTAACGGGCTGCCAATGGCGACGCCGTCGTCAGCCGTGGCGGCCGTGTCCCGCTCCTCGCCGGCCGCCGGCGGCGGCGGCGGCGGCGGCGGCGGCGGCGCGCGCGGCTCCCCGATGGCGGCTCTGCAGGACTTTTCGGCCGGCTCCCCGCGGGCCAGCCCCGGCACAGCGCCCCGCTCCGCCTCCAGAGGCTCGCCGCAATCACCAAACTCAGGTCTGTCACAGCACTCACCTGCAGCTCATGTCAGCTGAGCTGTGGAGCGATGCTACCAATGTGAGTGGGACAAGTTTGGGGTTTCGGAGGGAAGCTGAATTGGATTGGTGGAGTCTGGTCAGGATGAAGGTTGACCCCGTCCAGTTTATATTAATGAAGACGTTCCGTTAAAGCGGTTTTCGGCGTCGCTCCAGATCAGTTCTTCATCTTCACTATGTCGCCTGAAAGTGATGCGAGCTGTTTTAGGGTTTGTTCATGGTTCTGTAGCGATTATTTCACTGTTCCGCCTCGGCGCAGTCGCTGCAGCAAGTGCCCCAGAAGCTGGATTGCAATTCGGCCAAAGTACAGGACTGTCTATTTGAATGTTTATGCCTATGTTGGCGCGCGAAGGTATGCCCACGTCTATACATCTGAACGGAACGGTATACAGCCTTGGCTGAGACAATGTTTGTGCTGTACCATGTAACGTTTATCTATCCGTTATATGCACGTCACTGGCTTCTCTAGAAGCCTCTCGATTTATTGATCAGGGGCTGAACATATAGTCTGTCCGAACAAGCGCCTGAATCAGAGTGCGGATGAGTGTGAGTGTTTACCTGATGAGACCTCCAGTAAACAGTGGCCGTGCCGTGCTGAATGGAGCCGTGCTGCGATCCGAGACACGTGCTATTTCCGCTGATGTTCCCGTCTTGGAACCAGATAGTTTGTTTGGTTTGGCCCTGCAGTCTGGGGCGCCATGTTTGCGAATTCCTCGGACAACCACTGCAGTCGCTCCTCCCTCCCTGCACGTGTGGCCGGTGACTCGTCACGGAGGGGGGGGGGGGGGGTCGGCCGGGCCGCATATTTCCGAAGTGTATACAGCTAGTGGTCATGCCCTACTAGTCAGCCAATATCGTAAGGAGTTGACGATCGATGACGTCACAACTGGCCCAATTGGAGCTTGGCTGGTGCTTGGCGCAAGGGCATATCCAGAAACAAATGTGGGTATTCAAATCAGTGGCGGATCCAGGATTTTCTAAGGCAGGGGGCTTCAGGCCCGAGGGCGGCATATTTCCTCGGTAACAGGGGCAGCATGGTCCAGAGGGGTGCCAATCCAATATGTCAATTAAACGGGTCAAATACGCCTCTCCCTTAACCCGCCCCCTCCGGGGGGGGGGGGGGTAGAATCTGCCCCCTCCCGGATTTTCTCAATATCTTGAAAACTATGATAGATATTGACTTGAAACGTTCCGTACCTTATTTTTCATCCATGTTAAGTCTTCTCTCAACATGTCAGTTGGGCAAACTACAGAGGCGATACAAAATAGATCAATCAATTTTTAGATTGTCTTATGCCCATATTTGTGCATAAATGCAGTATCAAACTGTGAGGCCTATGCCATTAGGCCAATTCGGAGCAACATACGCATACTCGGAGGTTAAAAAGTGTTTGAGAACATGTTGTACATCAATATATCGGAAAAATAAAGTGACCAGATTCGGTAATTGCCCTTATTCCACGTAAATGACGATCTAAATATTGATTCCGCGACGCAACGACCACAGTGTGAAATAAATTTGTAGATCGGTCGTCAGCCGGCTAATCCAATTTTAGATCGTGAAGTCAGGTGGCGAATCAAAATTTAGATCGCTGAGGCTGCTGCGAGTGCCTAAATTGAGATTGCCGACCCTTACTTTGGCCATATCTGCCAAAGTAGGGATCTGATCATACAAGTACAAGACAATATGATGGCGCGATTCGTGCAGTTTCAACCGAAATCAAATCCAGGGGTGGTGGGCATTT